>VZZY01022941.1:0-162767 GCA_013400335.1 Eurystomus gularis
AATATATTTATTAAGCGATCAGAGTTTACAGGTGTCTCTACATTTGCTCAGAGGGCTCAGCTGGTATATGGAGCGAGTTGTCTGTCAAGTGCTTTGGTTTTGAATCTGTTTTTCCACTAGGCAGATTTTAATTATTCTTTTTTTCACCTATTACTACACCCATAAGGAATCATACAGTCAACTTCTTCATCCAAAAAACCCTAGAGACTTCCCTGTTTGTTACTACTCACTGTTGGACTAGGTGATTGTTGAACGTGCCTTCCAACTAGAACAGAATAGTTTAGTTTCATCTAAATGGAGTCATAGCTCCAAGTACAACATCCACTCTTTGCATTCCTCTTAATCACTAAAGACTTCCCAAGCAGAAAAATGTAAATCGCCTGTGTCAACAAATTGGAAGAACAAAACCAAAGTGAATGAAGATCCTGGGTTTATTTTACAGGACATCCAATAGCATAATATTCCTTTAAAATCCCAGTTCAGTTATTTTAATTGTGCATTTTACCCATCACTCAGATAGACAAGAGGATTTACCCCAGCAGAAAAATTAAATAAATAAATAAATTCACAGTTCTACAGGAAATAACAGGAAAACTAACAGTTTGTTGATTAATAAAGTACTAGTCCTTTCAAAATAAATTTCTAGAATTCTGTAGCCAAAACCTAGTGCAGTGAGTTAGTGAACCACAAACAATCACTTTGTGCTGTCTCTATGGCTGTTCTTAAATATGCTAGATATTTGTTTGACGAAACAATAAGTTTTTAGAAAAGAGAAAAATAAGAACTTTAAGGATAATCAAAACCTTGACTGCATACTTTACCGCAGGCAGCCGTGAATAAGCTTCAGTACTCTTTATTTTTAACATTCCAGATATGTAATTTAATGCAGGTCTAATGACAGTCTCGAACATACTGCTTTAATCGAAATTGTTCAAGCTCTGTTCTGTGACAAGGGCTCACAAGCTACCAGCAGGGTTGTCCATTTTCCCTGCTTCTGTAAGGAAAAGAAAAGGGAGGGGAGGGGGACACTCTTGAACTTATGTTGCTATTGATGTGTAATATACAATAAAAAAACAGTTAAATTTCAATTACCCACAGGTAATTATAATTTTATTGTTTGACTGTACTATGGGGATTTTTGTAATTCCCAAGACTAATAATTTTCTATAATTTTACAGGTTGTCAAATAAACTATTAAAGATTATCTTTGAAAAGGATTCTGCAATTGTAAGGACATATCATACTGTTCCTGTACATTATTAGTAATTAGAGATCCCTGGATAGTGAAATATCTGCACTATATGCTAGCTGCTGGATACCATATTTTCTCACAGCCTCCTGTAATCTTGAACCAAAGCTTTTCAAACTTCTCATCCACTGTAGCCTGAGTCACGTCCAAACTTTTATTAATATTCACTGAGCACTCATTAAGCAATTCTGGCGCGCTCGATACATTAAATCCATGCTTCCTGATGGGGAAAAGCGAAGGCTCACAGGTCCATCTCGGTGTAGCGGAAACAAACACAAAAGGACTAATTCTGAGCTCCGTCCCCTGATGGGGATATGGAGAAGCAGCAACATTCATACCAGCACAAAAGATCTGAACCTGGCATGAATGCCTTCTGACAGCGCAGCTTCTGCACAACAAGATGGAGTTATGCTTCCTGATGTTATCCTAAAAATACGTGTAGATGCAAATGTGCTGGGGATCAGCATCGGCTGCCAGCAAGGAGGGGGAAAGGGATGGGCAGAGTGTCCAGCCCACACACAGCAGAAACCCAGAGATATTCCCTCATCCTCCTGGGCGAGTCCCCGGATTCACTGGGCTGTGGATGAGGAACTCAGATGGAGGGCAGCGAGTGTAAACCCACACAAGGGGACTGGCAGTTGTAGCGATTGTCGGTGTCTTGCCTGTGGAGCCATCAAAGGCACAATTCTTAGCTGGCAGCATATTTTTTCTATTGCGGTTGCCCCAGGAGATGGTCATTATTTGTTTTATTGGCCTCTTGCATTGTTATGTGGCAAAGGCTCTGCGCAGAGGGAAACTTCAACGCATTAAGATTTCTTTATGGGCTGAAATCTCTCTGAGGAGAGCGGTTTCAGGACATGAAGATTTTCACACAGAAAACTTTATGGATATCATTTTTTTTCCCCCGATGGACGGACACCAAACAAGAGCATCATCTCACGGGTCTGCCCTGCACTGGACCCATCTGCAGGGAGGGCTTTTCCTCCCTCCTGGTGCCAAGAAGCCCCCATGGCAGCTGGGATGCTCAGTGAGGAGGCTGGTTTTGTGGCGGTGCTGAGCTGGTGGAGCAGAATAAAGATACGGGAGCGCAGGGAAGGATTAAGGCCAATGGACTGCAGCTCTCTGCCTTATGCCAGAGACAACTTTGATCCAATCCAATGTACTGAACACACCTGAGCAGTCAGTACGGACACACAGACCGAGCTCTCTTTTCCAAGGCCTGCCTGTCTTGCTGGCCTGTGCTCACCCTGCACCTACGGGGAGGTGCGGGAAGAGGGGTATCCGGAGAGCTCTTCACTAAGTGACATTTTCTGCTCCTGGCTGCCTTGCTACCTGCTCACCCAGCTCAACTGACACTGAACCGATTACTCCCAGTGACTGGCATGGAGAGTAAACAGACAGAGAGGAGAAAATGTGCAGACACATGTTTCCAGGTAACAGGCGATCCCATATACAAATACACATCTCCCTTTCCCCTTAATTTTGGTCTGTGTTTCCTGCTTAACACATCCCCTGTTGCGAGTGGAACACGTTCTGACAATTGACTAGTGAAAGCAATTAGAAACAGAATTAATTGATAAAATTAAAGCCCGGCTTTCCTCATGTTTGTCATATGACTACAAATATTGTCACTCCCATTAATATTAATTAATATAATTATCAATGTTTCTAATCCCTACACATTTTGTTGAAAAGTTACTCTTAGCTCAAGAATATAATCATTAAGTCATGGAAATGTTAAGTAGCAGCTAAGCAAGTCCAAAGAATTAACAGCAAACTGTAGTTTATCCAAGGATTAGACTTTTAGCAATACATAATCACCTCTTCATGTGTTCATCCACATAAAATACCTTCCATCCCTCACTACACTTCTGCCTACTTGTCCTTGCAGTGCACAGTTTTCAAGAATAACAAAAAAAAAAAAAAAAAGAAAAAGGAGAAGATAGTAAGTAAATATTCTTTGCAGTTGCACGCTTTTCTTCAAGATAAGTCACCACGATAAGAGTTATGTGCCCTTAGCTGAAAGCAATGTCAAGGTCAATTATCTCACGCTGAAAGCCCTAATGCAAGATACTTTTGTGATCAGAATAATATATGTAACATTGCAGAGCCTTTGTTTTGGTGTTGAGGAAAGCAAAGCCACTCTCTCTAGACTTCCCGGCGCACTGTCTCTCAGTTTTGAATGTCACGGCTTATTCCGATAATATAAAAGCCTGACTTGCCACGCTGCAGCCATTTGGGAGGTTCTCCTGGCGCTGCAGAGGGACGCTGGGCAGGGCCTTCCCTGCCACCTGCCCGGCGCCTCGACGGACACTCGGCAATTCCTGCCTGGCAGCAGCGTGCCAGCTCCGCAGAAGCAGTGCTGGGTGCAGTGTTAATTGGCTATTTTGGAAAACAGCCAAAGTGCTTTAAAGGCCTTTGTTGTAAGGTGGAGAGTTTTTTCTGCTAGAAGAGAATAATGCAATCATTTCACTATTAATTTTTAATTGTATGTTGCTATGCATTATTACCAACCTCTACTGATTATCCTAGGAGGAATGGTGACACTGTACAGGCAGTATCTGTTAGGAAGTCTACTGGGCTGCACTGTGAAAAAAGTGACAGAAAAAAGCTGTTCTTTAAAGTTGTTGCAGTCGTTTGCTGCTGCTGTCTCTTCCTGCAAGGTATCACACTAAATACTTGCAAAATGTATGAGCTCAAGAAGATTCATGGGGAAGTGCCACAGTTTTTCCTGGTATCGGGTGGGTTTACTTGCTTGTTTTTATGGGGTTTTGTTTTTGTTTTGGTTGGTTTGTTTTTCTGTAATGAAAAGTTACTTCTGAGAAATGTTTTGCGAGCAACCCAAAGCCACTGACCGGATGAAATCAGCAGCCACGCACTCGCTGCTGGGGGGAATGGAGAACGCACAGGCTACCCCGCAGGTTTGGGGACAGAGGTTCAGAAGGGTGGAGGTGCCACGATGCAGCATCAGCGCAAGCTTCAATCTCTGTGTGACGGCCAGGTTCACTACTCAGGCGTCTCTTTTGTGCAAAGTGCAGTTTGTCTTTTTTTTTAGCACTCTCTTTGTTTCCCATTAATCTACCTGCCTGTCATTTCTGAGGCAACCTTTGTGCTGTGAGATTAAACTTACCATGTGTCCCCTTGCAGAGAGCATCCCGATTGCAAAATACTAGTGTACCCCCCAAAAAATACGTTTAAGTGAATTATTATACATCGACAACTGGCCCAGCAGAGCTGGACCACAATCCAAGTCCCTTACTAAGGAGACAGCATGCACCAGAGTCAGAAATATTCACATATATGTGAATTCTTCTCACAAGGAAATCATTATCAGAAGATGCTAAGATTCAGACCACTGATGCAGTTAGCTTTCTGTAGAGAAATGATCGTATCACCCGCTTGTGTCCGCTCACAAATTCTCCATTTCATGTAAGAGAAGGATAGCCATGAGGGGACAGGAAATCTTTAGTCTACTTTTCTCCATTTCTTCAAATATCTGCTTCTTATCAACTTGCATTGAACATGAGCAACACAAAAGCTTAATGACGTATCCTCCACTTAATAAAATAAATGGAAGCAAGACACAGCCGGTTCTCATGTGAGACGAATTAATCACAACAGTGATTACATGAGAGCAAGTTCTACAAAGGCAGCAGCATGGCTGTAAATTCAGGAAGAAGAAATCAATTAGACAAAATATATGTAGAAAAGTCTACTATTTAGTAGCAGAGAACTCAAAGTTCTGAGCTGTGCCTTGAAACCAACTGAAGCGGCAGGAGGAGGAGTTAGAAGGAGCCTTCGTCTCTCCACCCCAGTATTTGAATACTGTCCATTGCAAAGAAAAATCATGACATTTTTTTCTCCTGAATCCTTAATACTAATTATATATTTCTATGTCATTATATAATGCTATTTGTATTATATAATAGTATTATAGCATCACCCTGTAATGAATAATTTATATGAGTATTTATTAACTAATTTTATCAATGTTATAATACATAAATTATATGTTAAACTGTATATAAGATCCTTTACATAATTATATAATACTATTTATTAAAAATTTGGACAGGTACTCAAGACTGCCATGATTTTTCAGCTAGCTGGGAGATTCTGGTAGAAAATGGAAAAGTTTGCACCCAATTCTCATGGTTTTTAGCTGAATTCGTTTCAAAATGGATAGATGCTTTTAATGAATAAGAGTTAGACACAATTAATTTTCAGCTTAAGAAAAAGAAACAGAATATTTCTACCTGATCACCTCCAAACTGCAATTTTACTCCTGGCATAAGCCCATGATCACCAGCGAAGAGTGTGCCGTTGTCCCCTGTGCATCCAGTGCTGCAGTGTGGCCAGGACCGGTTCAGGAAAGCACTGAAACGTTCCCATTAAGTCCAGTAAGCGCTTTTCCAAATGGCAATTCTTTCCTGAACTGGGGCCAACGTAGGCTGAGTAAAAGGGAAAAACAAAAATGCAGACAATGAAGCAACTTATATCTAATTCCCCAGCAAATCAGAGATTTAACCTCTTGTACAGTAGCCAGTCCTGTTTCTCAGTTAACTGCTTGTAGCTGTGTCCTGTTTTAGCTGAGGGCAAGAGAAAGACACCCCCTCACTGCCCTCTTCGAGGGCTTCCCAGACCAAGAACCAACAGTAGTTTGCATAATGAAAAGTCATTTTGCTGCCTTGGTGAAAAACCTGAAGGCGGCGTCTGACCAAGATAAAGAAAGATGGCAGCGGATTAACTCCAGCACAGCCTGTGCGCCCCGGCAGCTATCGCGGACGGCTCAGCTGCAGCGCTCCCAACTAGACCCCTGATGAACTCCAGCCCAACGCCAACCGGCAATCTAACGCAAACGGCAACTTTTTCTGAGCAAACACACTCTGTCGGGCATGACACTGAAAGGCTGAGGGTTTAGCCACAGCTTTCATCAACGCAATAGGGGCCTCTTCTTTTTTTATACCACACCTAATTGAGCCTGCCAAGCTTCACCGAGCCAATGTGGGTGCAGCAAATGCCCTCCTGTCTATACCTGCCACTGACATCAACGTATCTATCTGTAAGGCCTGCACCAAGGCAAAAAAGCCCCAAACTGGTGGGGATTGGCCCCTTTTTTTCAAACCAGGTGCTAAAGATGCAGTGGTCCTTTGCAGAAAGACGTAATGGGCCACTGCTGTGGCCAAGAAGTTCTTTTTGGAGCATATTTAACAATATCTGATGAGGCAAATCTCCTTCTGATGTTGTGAGCACAGAGACAGGACAGTCTTCTCCTTTGCTGGGGAGACTGTATTTGTCATTCCAGGAATTAGTATAATCAAATTAAAATAATAGATGGAGAAGAGGAAGAGCACAATTCAGGGCCAGAAATCAGCCTTAATAACAGTCCATCTACTTGTGCATCTTGGCAAGAAGTCCTGTCACCTGCTGCAGAGGTCCTAAAGTCCTGTTGAAATACAGGTTGAAGAAACCTAATTTTTCTGCCACTAATTGCAGTAATGCTAATGCATTATTGGAACACGGCCAGGATAAGTGGAATGCAGTCTGACAGCAGATAAATATAAATTATATATAAGGAAAAACACTCTGTACCTTTAACTCCTAATTCATTACAAGGCAGCCATCAATCTTTAATTTCTGCGCATGTCACCCTCATGGTCAATAAGCCAGGCTGTATCCCATCGGAGAAATGATTTCCAGGGCACCAAGACACCAGCAGGGCTTTGGCTGGTGGGCCCCGAAAACAGAACCTTCCCGTTGCCAGGACACTATGTATGGATTTTCTTTCTGAAGTTGCTGGGAACAGGAGGTGCTCTGCCCTGCTGAAAATCTGACCCGAGGGCACCCACGAATCACTGGTGTTTTGTGCAGTTACTTCTTCACGCTATCCCTGTATTTTTTTTGTGTGCGTCACAAACAGAAAATGTAATTCAGTCAGAGGGTGGGGGCGAGGGAAGGTGTCCACAACACTAATAACGTGTGTAAACAGCCCAGGTTTCATTTTCACGCTGCTGCATATATCGGGTCCTCTCAATAGAATCAGTCTACTAGTGGCTACATGCCTGTGCTTTACCTACGAGCAATGGTAACAAGTAATCATCCTAATCTGCCCCAGGTTTCATTGGCAGGGAAGTCTAAAAGGCCTCCTAGTTGGTCTTATTTTATACAGTTCTTACTAATAAAAAAAAAAAATCCCTCTCATGCACATCAAGGAAAAACCCCCAACATGCCAGCAATATTCTCCTTTCTGCTCCAGTATATTATTAATTGGATTATCCTGTTGCTTCACAGCTTTGAAATAAAAGAAAAAGAAAAAGCTATTGAATTTGCAGTCACCTTTGGTAGGGAGGTTCTGTTCCTCTGCTCGCTTGAGATATTTCTTTCCATCTATTGCACCATCATGTTTCAGTTCCTGAGAGCTATAGATATTTATTCAGTGCCCTTCTATCTTGGCCATCGTAAATAGCTCTCTGATAACAAATCGCGCTCTCTGAACACCATTTGCTACCAGAAAGGATCTTCAAGAAGCACATGCACTGTGATACAGGATATCCCCTGCTTTGTTATGAATGCAATAAAGAGTTTTACAAAATCAGCTTCCTTCCATTTAGAGCATAAGTATGTATCATTTTAGTAGTTTTACCACTTCTTATTGCCTGTCTGTTTATGCTTCATACTTAGAGTCACTGCTCCCTTGCTCTTCAAATGAATACTGCTACTTAAATACACAGAACGATATGTGCTTATTGAAAGATTCAAGGATTTCAGCTGTCAATAGAGGCTTAATTATCTGCTGGTGGATGCTCAGATACTATAACGATGGCTGTTGTATAAAGCCAGCATAGAAGAGACCACTCACAGCTCATCATATGCTCTGATCCAACAGTTTAGAAGAAAAATAAATATGTAACGCATAATATTAGCTCGCATCTTACTTCCCTGTGTCCTAACCCATCATGTAACGTTCTGTTATTTCATGTCATGTCACGCGTAACATGATGCAATGCAATGTCGCACTTCAGAAAATATTACTAAGCGAGAACTGATCCTCGTTATCAGTTCGGAATATGAGTCTCTGATCCAAACATATTGTGGCTTTGGCTGAGGGGAGGGGATCGAACTGAGAGCTGCGTCAGGCAAACGCTTCTCTGCTCTGGCGTGGCCAGCAGATGTCCATTTGTCAGCTTGAGGTTCAATTGGAATTTCTTTGTCACGAGCCCTTTCTCTCGCAAAAGAAACAGCAATTTTATGGTAAGCCAAATACTGCAAGAAAAAAAAGAGCCCTTAGAAATACATAATAAATGTATATTAGCGAGACAGAAAATTGGAAAATGGCCACCTGCCAGCAGCCACATAAATTTTGGAGGCAATGCATTTTTCTGCCATTATGCGTTATCACAGGAATTGCAAATATTTATTAAAAGTATTAAAATGGTGAGAATGTTAAATGTTTCCTTCAGTAGTGGAAATTCGCACTGCCACATAGAAGATAGGATATTCTGATACAATGTTTATTAAAATGACTTCATTTTATTAGGCTGTCACACACAATAGATGTGCAGGTACAGTTAACAAAAGATCTATTGTGGATACGGGAGATTTGTGAGTAACACTTCAAAAAAATAATCTCTTCTGAACTCTATTCGTATAAAAAGCATACTACAAACTTTCATTAACTTCCTGAGAACCAATTATTTTCCGAGCTTATTTGCTTTTTCTGCCACCCGCTATATTTTGTTAGTCAATTTGTTTGCGTACGTTTTAATGCTTAATGGGATTAAATGCAGTTTATCTCTAATTTATATACTGGTAAGATGAGTGTGTACTCTACGTGTAGCAGGCAACAAAATATTACGATTATTTTTGGGTTCATTTACAGGTCTAAACATGAATGGCTATAACGTATTGGGACTCTAGTATCTTTTCATCCATGAATAAAACATTATTAAAGGAGTGGTGGGAGTTCCGTAATATTGATTGAGAAGAAAATCGCGTTCCAGTTTTGCCCACATTTTCTGCTAGGATTAATCACGGCGATTTTGTTCATAAGGTTCTTGCTACAGGAAGGTACAAACACAATGAACAGCGCGGACATCCCGTAGCCTCACAGGACAACTTTTCTGGTTGGCCTCGCTGGGCACAGAGCCCCTTCCAGGGGAGCGTCCTACGGGGAGACACCAAGCCCTGCGTGAAGGGGTGATCTGAGCAAGCAGAGGGTTTAGGTCTGTGAAAAGCAGCTGAATAATCATCTGTTAGGACAGACGTAGGACACAGCTGGATTAGAAGGGGATATCTTGAGATGAACAAGATGATCTTCTTAGACAGTCGCAAGATTTGTGATGAGATTGTTGTTGCTGGATGGGAAACAACACAACTTCTGCGCTCAGTGGTTTCCTGACTCAGCAATGAAAGGAAGGAAGGAGGATAGCCATTGCCTTCACCACTGTAAGTGTAATCTAAGTAGCTTTTAAAGGTCTTTTTTTTTTTTAAAAGAAAAAAAGAGTACTGTTTTTTTTTCTTATGCGAGGGTTCCTCAATTCCTTATAATCCATTAAATAAGAAGTGCTATTGGAGTGTATGTTGTAGACAGACGGTGAATGGATCAAAGTTACAAGACCTCAGATCTATGGAGAGCCTTATGCAAGAAAAAGCCTGTCCCTGGAAGATGCGAGTTTCAGAAATAAAGGACTTTTCTCCCTGCTCTTGTGTGGTGCCGCTTTATTCCTTTCTGACAAAGATGGAGTGGGGCAGGGGGAGTAACTTCCAGGAAAAAAATAAGTCTTTTTCTTGATCCAGACAAATTATATGAATTTGTGAAATACAGAAGTGGTGCATGGGATTTAACACAAAATGTGTGTGTTGGAGAGAGAGCTTGGCCACCTCACAGGCTGAGGCAGAACCTCTGTTGACTCTGGTGGGGGCAGATGTAACACCCTCTCACGGCTGCAGCTGCTCGACCAGAGCTGAGGTTTGCTCTCCCAAAGCACTCGCATCACTCACTCAGTGTAAAAAGGGGAGTCAGCATTTCAAGCAATGCGAAACCATTTGCTTGGCCAACCTTATTTAATATGAAGCATGTTTTATCTTGATTTAGGTGGTTGTTGTTCTTTAATTAAAGAAATTATGGGAGGTCATTCTCATTAGTTTAGAAGAGTCCTCACAGAAGGGGTTTGCACTGATTTAACCTCAGGGTAAACTGGCACAACTTTTGCATGTAAATAGGATTTAACACTGGACACTTTGTGAATAATCCAGCTCTTCACTTGTGACATTCAAGGAATACTTTGAATACTGACTGGAATAAAAAGATAATGTTGATAAGCTGGGTTCTTACCGTGAAATTCGTTAAATCACGTGCAGTGCCAGGGGCGGTCCAGGCAACGCTCCCCATCCCTGCATGATGGCATGAAGAGCTATTGCCCTCAAATCCCACTGCTCCCGTCTGGCCAGATGGAGGGCTAGCTAAGGGGCGCAGAAATCGGGCAGCAAGAGTGGAAAGCAAGGTGTTTCCCCACTGCCCTGGGGCTGGAGCGTGGCACAGGTGCATGGCGGTAGAGGGGCCACCACTGCCATGGAAAAGATTTGCTGTGAAAAGAAAAAAGGAAAAGAAAAGGAAAAAAAAATAGCAGCGACATGAGAAGTGCCAACTCTGAATGACGCTGTCTTTAATTGGTACCACCAAGGGCTTTGTGTGGTCAGCACGCTTCTCATATTTATAATAGAATCCCCAAATTTGACTGATCTGAAGGGCATCTGACTGTTTTACATTAATCACAAGCTATACAGCAGAGGCTGAGAGCAAGTGGGCAGATACCCTGGTGTAGTAGCAACTAAGGAGCTCTCATTATAATCATCCTGCCAAATCAAAAGAAAAACCCTAAGGCTCCTAATAAAGGAGACCACTGGACTAAACAAATTGAACAAGTAGCTAGACGTGCATGAGCTTAAAACTACTGGTGTCAATCAGATTTTTCTGAGCCTCTTATTTTGCTCGATACTCCAAAGCAGGTGCAGACAAAACGCAGGCCTGGGCTCCATGCACCAGGACCCACCCTAGTGAGGTGCACGCTGATGTACGGGTGCGAGCACATACACCCAGTGCTGGGGAGACAGGTACAGGTGTGGTTTATGAAAGCACCTTCAAAAAGTCATTATTATACTGCTATCAAACCTGATCTAGAGATAAGCAACACAGGCAGTGAGTGTGGGGACGTCAGCGTGCGCGAGCAGGAGGCTATCCGAGCTAGCTTTTCAATCTCAAAAGGGTCGGATGTCTACTTCCCTCAGTTCCAGTTCAGAAGATATAAAAGACTCCGGACCTCATAAATTTGAGTGTCTCTAGGTCAGGAAAAAGGTGCAGTACCCTGAAAGCCCTGTGCACTTCTCACCTTCCTGCACCTGCTGATGGAAGTTATTATGCTAGTTATATTCCCTACTGGAAAGATAAAAAAAATAGTAAAAAGGTGGGTCATTGCTCTCTGAAAAAATGTAGTTGGCACTAATGAAAGATCTCCAGAAATGGGAAGGAAAGAAAATTTTAAATTTAGAAGCAATGTATTACATGTTGGTGTTTCTAAGACAAATGATGCCGGATTCCATTAGCGATCATCCCTTCTCTAGAGCTATCAGGCGGAAAACCAAGGTTTTGAGGTACTCCTTCAAAACTCAAAAAGAGTCTGTTCACAAGAGTAAATAACAGGGGAAGAAAAAGAAACCAAAATTATTAGGGTCAGTATTTAGAGCAGGAATCAGAGGGGATGGAAAAAGGGAAGGTTTCAGTAGGGAACAGGGAGACAAAGGATAAGGCGCCTGAAGAACAAGGTGAAGGCATCAAAGGAGGAGTTTCATGGAAAGAAAATTCACTTTGAGCCACCAGTGTATTTATCATTGTGGGAACTGATGAAACGAAACACTATCAGCTTTTTACGTGTTGGTGAATTTTACCTACCGGCGTCATCACCGTTGTCACGCTGCTGATTGTTGTGAGGGCGCTGGCTGCTGTCCGCCTGGCACCGTCTGAGCGGCTGCCCCTCTGCATGGACACTGCAGTGGCTGAGGAGGAGGCAGAACCGGGGCTCCCCTTTACCAGCATCCTGGTGCCTTTCGGAACTGGAAGGCAATGTTTTGAGAGATTTTTATTTTAAAAAGTAATTCTTACTTTTTTAGTTCATTCCTCTTCTTCCTTCATTTTTCCTATTGCTTTTCTCCATTTATTTTTTACTCCACACTGTAATAAATCAACATATAAATGTACTGGATTATTTCCACCTGGAATATTGGAAGACAAATAGTACAAAAGATCAGGTTGGTCATTTACCATATTGCTTTAGCATGGTAATGCTGTTGGGTTTTTTTCATTTCTCTTTTCTAAACTGTAAACAAATGTTGCAAGAACAGATCAAGTGCTCCCTACCTAAGACAGTGCCTTGTGCAATGAAACATCAAATCCAGTTTTTGAAGGCCAACCTGCCCCTCCTCTACTTTTTCATAGGAAAAAAACCCAGAATTTTGAATCAGCCTGAAATTTGAAACTCCATTTTTGCCAAGCAGCAGAACCAGATGTACCCTTAGCCACATTAAATCACGAACACATACAGAGAGAGAGGTGAGGAAAATGCACATTAAATATGAAAAAGCATTCCTTTCAGGCAGAAGATAAACAGCCCTACTACAAATTAGCTCTCGGCCCCGTCAGGTGTGAATCTCTCTTGTCAATACGTACCAAATTCCCTGAGATAGAACCACATGGTCATGAATTTTATTTCTCTCCTGCTTAATTCTTAGTACCACTCTCCCTTGTGGATTTACTCAGGGATGATTTACAGTGGGAAAGGTGACATTAAACACGTCATTGAGCATGCAAAGATGCTGCACTCAAAGCAGCATATGCTTGACTTTGTTAAAAGATGAATGCTGTCAACTCCACAGTGCCCACCAAGAGCTGGCCTCCTTTTTCTTCCCAACAAACTTTGAGGAAGATGCAGACATGAGTCTTGACACTGAGAGAAATAAAAGTTAATGTATTCATGACATGATTTCACTTGCAGCCTGATTTAGCAATGTCTTGTCTAGTTTGGATCTGCTGTTGCTTTTCCTAATTTACTCATTGCACAAAGAAAATAAATAAATAAGTGTACTATAGTCTTATTTATCCTTCTTTGGACATTTCTTTACGAGGCAGATGGTCAATTAAGAGCACTAAACAATGACACTGTTTTCTCTGTAAACATTTTTTTTCTAATAGCCTAACAAATGAGAATCTGTGCTGCCATACTGCTGAATACCATCTTGACTTTCTAATTACAAAGAACTGTGTCTTGATAGTAACAATTACAGCTGTAACAATGATGCTGGTACTTGAACAATATAGTTGGAGGCAAAGTGCTTATCGGAATATTCACAAATAAAGGCTTACATTTATGCCAGAGCTGGAGATGGGAGGTTAAACAGTTGGGGGTGGGGAGGTGTAGAAGAAAGGTTGAAAACATTGGTTTAGTAGCTACAGATGTGAATTTGAATCCAATTACATGAGAGGCGGGGGGGCGGGAAGCATGGAAAGATGCTGTTTCTTTCTGTTTGGCTAATCAATAGGTTAAAGGGTTAGTAAAATTAACATGTTAATAACATTCATTTTGCTATTTATATACTGGTCATAGTATTTCCAGAGAATTATGTCTCGAGTAGCACACGTATTACTACGCCTGCTTTTTTCCTTTTCTGTCTGAAACCGTGTAATGGTCAGTATTTTTTTCCCCAGTGTGATGGAAATTGGCTTCTCAAGTCTCTAATTTACCCTACCTTTCTTAATTAACTTCTTAAATCTGTCCCTTCCAAGGTGTGGGTGGGTTTTTCCTTCTTTTTATAAATGAAAACTTCCCTTTGCTCCAAAGAAAAGGGGTAACATAGTGCCTGCGCTCAGTGCTGACCCCACCACTGCTGTCCCAGGGGAGCACGCTGGCAAAACGCTCTGTACAGTGGGTGCCATTCCCCAAAGGGAACGGGATCCTTGGAGGAGGCTCAGCTCCTTCCTCCCACCCCTGTCCTTCATCCCCCTCTGCACCCCCAGTGCCGCAGGACCCCCCCACCCCTTGGCACTGCCCTGTCCCTGAGGCAGGATGGCTTTCGTCTCCTCCGCTCCTTCCCTCGCCCCCGTTCCCACAGCGCTCCACCCGCTCTCTAAGCCGTAATTTAGCCCACACTTATTAATCAGCGCACATAATTTGTCTCTAATGCTGTCAATTTAAGATGGCAACCTGACTTTTTTTGGAGGGGGCAGGGTCAAGAATTTAATGAATCTCGTCTGCATTTTAATTCAGACCTAATAATCTGCCTCTGGCAGTTTTCTTAGACAAGCGCAGCGTTTTCCAGGATTTTCTTTCATCAAATCCAGCACAATGGGATGTTTACTTTCCTGCCTTGGATATGTTCAGCACAGGGTAAGTCACACACAGACCTACCTTAATCAAACTGGGACACAGACTAAATCTACTGATTTAGCCTTTGAAGGGTTTTCCTGTGGACGTGCACAGCACAAGGAAAAGAAACTCAAGGCTGTGGAGTCCCTTTTCTGCTCAGATTGGTGCACGGTTGTAGGCCCAGAACTACAGACCTTCCCCACTTGCTGCCCCTCATGAAATAACCCTTTCTTCACTAATGGTCAGAGCATCCAAGGCACAGCTCCAAAATAACTTGCTTTGCTTTTTGTCCTCTCTACAGTAAAGTCCAGCAGGAGGCAAAAAAGTTACTGGAAGGAAAGAGAGGTGCAGTAAATTCAGTCCTGCTGCTGAACCAGCATGGATGAGTTTGTTTAATTGCCCTGGCAGGAGACTGGAGCCCTATCAAGCGGCTCAGTGGACTTCCCTGGGTCAAAATAAATAAAATACCCCAAACGAGAGCCTCTCGATCACCATGTCAGATGTAAACGGAATAGACTTTGTTATTAGGAGCGATGTGACTTTGCCCGGGTGAGCGCCGCACTGACAGTAGCTGCTTTCTGGATTTCAGTCAGCCGCTGTCACTCGCCTTGACAACACGGGGAAGTTAATGTATTCACGGCATTGCTGCACACGCATCTGCAATTCGCAGCATATTGTATTGTTTACCCCTGCTCTTTTGTAGTAGTGCGTGTAGTAATTTGCCTCCTAGCAGCAGAAAATTCCTCAACTTAAAATTTTACCCTCATTTTGTTTGCCCTTAATAGAAAAAACAGCCCTTCCACAGCCCTGCCACCAACACAGCTCCTGCTCCCTGCAGCACCACAAACAGAAAAATGTCATATTTCACATTTCGATCAGAAGTGTCTTCAATTTATTTTTATGCATATCCTTCATCTTTCTCTGCCACATGTTATTTTTTTCCCCTTTAGCGGCTGCTTAGCATATTTTATGCCTTCTGGACAGTTTCTAAGCAGTACTTGAAGGGGCGTTCCTGCAATGTACCTGAGTACTGACAGTAACAGTAGAGAGGTCCTAAACGATCTTCTAGTGCTGGTGCTCCTGTCTGCCAGCACTATGGGGTCCTTCTGGGGCACAGACTCTTTCACAGACCTACAGCAGCTCCAGCCCGATGACTCTCTCAGGTTTTGGTGGGCAGGTGAATTATCTGTCATTTAACCGATCTACCATTCGTATTCATTATTGTCCCCTGTTGCAAAACTGTGCCAGATTCAGGTGCCTGTCTGTACCAATAAGAGTCTGGGTTGGTCAGAGTAACACACCACTCCAACAGCTGAAGCTCCATCTGAAACTCCATGTCACGGGCTTCACCTCACATGGCTTGAGCTGTGCCACAGGGAGGCATCCAGTCCAAGCCCACCATTAACAAACACAGAGGGAGATTCACCCTGTCCAAAAATGCCAAAGAGAACTGAGAGAAAGAGATTTCACCTTTGGTAGATCTCTCTTTGGCAAAGTCACAGCAATTAAAGAAGCAGCTTAGCTTTTAGGTGGCTACAGTGGCATAAGATGAGCCTCACCCTTAGGTTCATGTTGATGGTCAGAAGTGTTTGGCACCAGCGCAGCCCCTAATGAATACTGGAGCCCGACAAGTCCATAACATGCTGCTTAGTTTAAATTCCTCTGTCTGGCTGCAAATGTCCAGTTCAAGCTAAAAGCTTCACAGTGAGACAAACGGTACAATAGACACTTCAAGAGAAGACAATCAGAAAGTGCTCAGGTAGTGCTGTGGAGACAGGAGTTTCAATTCAGAGGGCTTTCCAGAGGAAACAGACAATTAAGCCCTTATTGAAAAGAGAATTTTTCCCCACTTCTTTATTTTCTTCAAAGCAAGGGGAAAATAATACTGGGAATTTAGAAACATGAATTTTTAAAACCTAATAAGCTACACTAACAATCTACACAATTCCCTTCCCTTAAAATATTCATTTGAAAATACAAGATCTGTGACGAGGGCAGGCTGGGTAAACAGGTCCAAACACTGTTGGTGCAGGGGTCTCAGCAGTACCCCACGGCCAGGGCTGTCCTCAGCCATCCTTGGCTTGGCCCTGTCATGCTTCTCCACCTTGTGTTGGAAAATAACATGTTGGAAAATCACAGGCAATGAATTGCACAGTGCGTTTATAAGGCAGGGGCTGTGAACTGACATCTTCTATCTGTGGGGACTGTTGGGCACAGAGAGAGAGGAGGAGGTGTGCAAGCAGTCTGGAGGACCTGGAAATGGGAAGTCCCAAGTCTGAAGCACTTTTCATGGCCCTGCTAAACCCTCAAGTGCTTCTCCAGAAGCGTTCCTGTGAGGAATGCATTTCCCTGAGACCCACTGGCATCTGACAAAACATTTAGATATTGATAAAGAGGCATATTCCTCAGATTTGTTTTTCTAGGCACTTCCAGCCACACCCTCTGTGTTGCTCACCAGAGGACCATGATGTCTGCTTTACTGTTAGTACAAAGAGACACTCAGAAACTACTGGGGAAAAAGGGCATTCACACATTTTAATGAAACCTCCAAGAAAAGGGAAGAAAAGCAACTCTTCGGTAGCTAGATAAATAGTTTCAGGCTTAATTTCCTTTCCTGCCCCTTCTCGCCTCACTCTTGCCCCAGAACAAACATATGCAAACTGAACACTTTTCCACTAGCCTGCTTTATGCTTCATGCTTTTGTCTTGTCTTTCTGTTCTTTATGACATTTTTTTGCTATCTTTGTGACCTAGCCCAATTTTCTTCTCCCACTGCCTCCCTTCCCTTATATTTTGGTTCTGCGTGACTAGACTCCAGCCTTCTCCCTCTTGTTCTCACACACAATGCCATTAAAATTAAATACTTTTGTGTAACTCTCCATTTCATTATAGGCCTTCAAGCCACCCCTGAAATCCCAAGCTGGGCTTTGTAAAGTCTTAGTTCACCTGAAGGAAAACTTCAGCACATGGTTTGCTTTAGATAAAACTCCTTCTTATCCCACCAGTGCAAAGTTCAGCTCAAAAGGTTGCCACATGGAGCTAAGGCTACCCACAAAATGACCACACAAAAGAAAGGTGCACGTTCCTCTCCTGTAACACAAAATACGTACAATATATTCACTGCCATGAGAAATTTAGGCCCATCTACCAAACTAACAGGTAGTCAATGATACAAGTAGCTTGTGGTAAATGGGGCCTCTGAGAAATGTTTTATTAGGGGAGACCATTCCATTAAAGCACAGATGGAGCTTGGAAAAGCAGGAGTCGAAAAGATCTGAGAAAGGCACCAGAAGATTGAAGACAAGCTATAAAAAGCAAGTCTCCTGGAAATGGTACCTTATTCCCTGGTCCCCACAGCTGCCAACGTGTTTTTGGCCATCCTGAACATGTCCAATGCTCCCATGGACCTAAAAAGGACATGTTCAATTGAGGAAAATAAAGACGGAAGGAATCTGGTGAAGAAATCGGTGATAAACTGCCTCCATGCACCAGAAATCCTGCTTTACATTTACCAAGGATGAAAAATGCTCAGAGCTTCCTGAACACATCATTGGCTCCCAAGTATCAACTAAATGATGCCTTCTACTTTTGAAGGAGAGGGAGGTGGCAGTTTAACAACTAGGTACTCTTCATACCTGGGCAAAGTTGTCATAACTCACTGTACGCACTAGAGAAGAGGAAGCTTACCTCATATTGACTAGACCTTCTAACTAGTCAGCAGGAGTGAAAACAAGCATTTCTCACTAGGCCTCCAAACTATCTCTAAGGCCCATTTATTTTCAGCACCAAGTCAATGCTGTGATCTTTAAGTTCTCAGCAGACTGGAAAGTGGTGACAGAAGTCTCAGCTGATATGTACATGACTAACAGATTCAAGGATATTCCTTTGGGACAACAAAAATAACAGTGCCCGGGGCAAAACTGTCAAGAGAAAGAGGAAGGTTTGAATGAGCTTCAAGAAAAAAAACCTCCACACTGAACTCACCAGTCACCAAGTATTCACAGAGTACTGTGCAAGAATTACTTTTCTTCTTTTTCCTGCAAAAAAAACTTCTCTTGGAATGACTGGAGGTGACATCATCACCATTAGCCTTAGCACTATTAATAATAGGCACAGGTAAATACACAGAATAGGAGCAAGTTGTCAGGGGAGAAGAAAATGATGGGGCCATTGACTTAGATAGTAAAAGTGGGTTAAACAGGAGAGGAAAAGTGGACAAGAACCATGGTACTTGGACGCTCCCCACCTTCCTATTTACAGTGCCCAGGTATCAGATGACAAAAGCATGAGCAGTAAGATATGTACTAAAGACAAGGATAATAGCTGTGATTAGTAATGGATATAGGAGTTTCTCAGTATGTTGAAAAGTTGAAAGCCAGCTGGAAAATACATTGAGCACATTGGCAGAGCTCTCAGTTGTTAAAAAAAAAAAAAAAGAAACACATAGGGAAAAGTTCTGGTTTGGAGACAAAGAGCAAAATCACAAGGGATCGAGGAGCTGAATTTAGGGTGCTGCCAACAAAAAGCCTGCAGTACATGGGAGTGGAGGGAAGGTCCAAGTGACCTGCTGTCTGCAGCACAGCCCGAAGGCACAGCAGGAGGGAAACCCACCAAGGAGCACGCGGCAGAGAAGGAGGCTGCTCAGGAAAGGGATGGGCAAACGCATAACCCAGTGCTGGGTGTGAAAGGCTAATTCTGATTAAAGCTCTGATGGAGTGAGGAAGGTGGAATATTTCAAAGACACATGTTTTGCAAAAAGTAGTCATAACTATTGCCCTGAAAATCACCGTTTTGAGGTATGGGCCAAGTCTCACTTGATACTGGAGCAGTAGAAGAGGGACCGAACATAGAGGTGTCTTTCCAACACTGAATTTGTCAGGGATGCCTTGACTTCCTTCGCTCCATGTGCTGCAATGCAGTGAAAGCCGGGCGCTTTCTAAAATGAAAATGTTGCAGAAGCTCTCTAGGTGCAAATGCAGCATGTGCAAAAGCACTTTTATTCAAACTGTGCTACTTAACAAAGTGGTTTGTGAAACCATTTTTGAGCCTTCAGCAATTTTCCCTGCTCGAAGAGATCATTTTAGCATCTTCTTCATGGGTTGCTCGCAGACATTAAGCCTCAGAGTTCACTCCACAGTGTCACCTGAAAGGGCACTGCAGGCTGTGGATCACAAGTACAGCAGAACTGGAAAGTTCATTTCACATACTGGTTCAGCCCCAGTACTTAATTCTGGGAGGAGGTGATTTTGCATCAGAAGGAGACGTACCAGGTACAAACCACCGATTACTTTTTGGAGGAGTTAATCTTCCTATCCACTATCTAGAGCAATTCAAAAAGCACAAAAAAATGGAACTGTTCTTGAAGAAAGAATTCATGTTCAGGTAATTACAAATAACAGACACATCTGGTTACCTTAATTGTTTGGGAATGTCTCAATTATCTAAGAATGTTTTCATAAGGATTCAGAGACAGTAAAACTTTCTCACGGCAGACTGCATCCACTGATGAGAGGAAATTCAGTCGATGTAACACACTGAAGCGTGCTTAGACCCAGCGAGCACTTTCAGTCCCACTGCCATGGGCTTTATGTGCCTCTAAAGAATGACAGACTATGAAGTGAGAAATGGGAAAGTCCCACGTAGGCAGCTGCAGACCCTTTCCCTGATAGCTGCAGTTTCTCCAGCACTTCTGTGAAAATGAAGGGGTTTTTTGTGTACTAGTGGTTCAGCCAGAAAAATGACAGCAGTGATTTTTCAGACACCTGCCCCAAAGAGAGGTGAGTCAAGTAAAGGCCCTTGTCCTGCCGGAGGGCAGCGCGGCCGTTTGGCGGCTGGTGAGTGGCACCCCTTCCCTCACAAAAATTTGAAGTGTCTCTTGCCCGAGGGAGGTTCGTTGCGGAGGAGCTCAGAAATTTCTGCAAAGCTGAACTCACCTGCACGGGGCAGTGGCTGCTCATCGGGGACCCAGACCCAAGCCCCAGAGAGGGGGACAATTCGACCACCTAAGGCAGACCCTTGCTCCAGCAATGCATGTCATCTCCTCATGCAGACTACAAAAACTGGCAATTAGCCATCAGGAATTACCTTGCCCAGCTCCTAAGCCTCAAAACTACATGTGTGCAGAAGGGCAGCAGTGAAGGGAGAGAGGGGAGTTTTGCACTTATGCCAGGGTGCCTATGTGCCCCCAGATGGAGGGTGGGAGGATATCTTACATGTCTCTACCCCATAATTCGTCCAGCTCTTCCACCGAGGCCATGGCCACCTGGCTCCGATCTTTTCTGACAAGGGCTGAAGAACCTCTCAGCTCTCAGCTTGCTTCTGCTTGCAGCCTAACTCGCACCTTTGTGTGGAAGACATGGCTGGGGTGAAATCCTGTAACTGTAGCGAATGTACCCCTGTGGCTAATCAAACCAGCAAGGAGGGGTGTTGCCAGGCAGGGCTCTACACAAATCCCCTCCGATATTATTTATCTGGCTGAACATGCAAGCTGGCCACGTCCCCTCCACCTAATGCCCACTCCCATCCCCTCCACCCTGTGGGTATCAGCAGGAGGGAACCTGATGTATGCTGGTAATTATCTGCTGCTGAAAAGAAGTGCTATTTCTCTTATTTTTGTAATGCAGATCAATGCACATGTCACTACTGAAAAGCTATGTCATTTAGGATGGAGCATTAACTGCTAGGAATGGATTTTGAAGCTCCCCACTTGTGGGTGGAATATTTTCTGGAGGAGTTGAGCCTTTCGAATGCTGAATTTCGTTTATCCCACTGCCTCTTTAAGAGTAGTCAGTGGAGGAGAGGGTGTTTGAGAAAGTGACAGTTTGTCATCTCCTTCCCCAGCGAGCTGGAGCTGGGGAGAAAGCAGCAGCAGGGAAAGAAGGAAACTGGCACGGGCAGATTAGTGGGGGACACAGCAGGCTTTGCTGGAGGAAAGCAACAGCCCTGCAGTGGGCTGCAAGAAAGCAAACTCCAGAAGACAGAGGGCAATTCACCAGGGAGAGAAGGAAGGGTGTGCCTGTGAGTGGAAACATGGTGAGGCACCACATGAAAGGAAAGAAGGAAGGCTTGAAAAAGGGCAAAAGCTGGATGCTTCATTATGGGGGGTGCAAGTCTGGAAATACACACACCCCCCTCACACACCCACCCCTCCTGCCAAAATTGCTCCCTAGGAGCTGTGCTAGCACGGATTATCCAAAAAGGAGCTGTCTGAGTTGCAGGAAGAGTTTTCCAAGTTTCTTTCTAGTCTGCACAGGAATGAAACAGAAAGTTCTGCAGATCCTTGCTAAGAGACAGAGCAAACTCTCCTAGTGGCCATCAAGCTCAGGTAAAGAGGACCACACGATGGTCACAGCGGGGGTTCCAAAAAAACCTCACAATCTTTAAAAATGGAAACTGTCAGTTCCCAGTCATGTAAATTATGAACTCCACTCTTCCAACTGGGAATTTTTATTAGCTCTCCCTTACACCTCCAGATAATCTGGTCACCATCAAACCAGAAAGCCACACAGTCCCCCTAAAGGAAAGGTTTTGGCAAAGCAGTTACACCGCTGCTCTTACAGTTCTGCAATCCTGCACCCAAAATAATTAATCGCTGCTTTGACGAATGTGCATCTGCCCACACACGCTGCATGTTTCGCTCAGACATGCAGATGTACGCAGCCTACATTTAGGATGTTGACAAAAGTGCCTCAACCTGAGACACACTAAGCATTAATAAAATGTGACCCATCCCTTCACGCACTTGCTATTTGCCATTGCTAAAACAGGCATTTGCCTTGCTTTGCAGCTATGATTTTCAGAGCGTGTGTTCACGGTGTACGGCTCCTCTTTGAAAGTTCTGGTACTCTTTAAAATTGCTCAAAAATTTCAATATTCTTTGGAGTACTTGATATTTACAGTTTGATATTTAAAGTGTGCAATTTGTTAGCTAAATTGCACAGCACACGCTCAGTTTCCCGACTGAATGACCTACCTTTTATGAACCTTTCCAGCTTCCACAGGAAAAGGTTTTGTTTAGACATGAAACACCTTTCCGTGATTAGACAAATATCAGCTACCTCCAAAAACCATTGCAAGAAGGGTTACGAACAAAGAGAAATAGAGATTCTATTTAGAACTCCACAGGCATGCAAATAGTTACTCCTTCATTCACCTACACCCCACACGTACTGCCCAGATTGTTTTTCTTTTTCACTGATGTTGATTTTTTTTCCGTACTTAGTCAGAAGAAAAGACACATGGCTAGTTTGAAAGCTGATCAGATCCCTCATTCATTTGAAAAGCTTATTTCTAAATAGTACTTGCAAATATGTGATGAGCATAAATTTGGAAACTGCCGAAGAACTAGTTCTATGTGTCATAACACAGGGTGTTGGGTTTTTGATGTGGTACTGAAGTATGACGAAAAGACAGAGTCCTACCAAAAATCCACTCAGTGATGCCCGACCAAAGGAGGATTGGAGAAGTGGCATTATTTCTGGACACGTTCCATGTCCCTTTTCACTCGAGCAGACAAGTACATATGACCTCTTTGCAATGATTCAGGGTTTCAAAGCTGTCTCCTTAAGCCTCTTGATCACCACTTGTCCCTCCCCATTGACAAGCTGAGCACTTACAAGTTTTGAAACCTCCTTGGCTTACTTTTAAATTTTCCTTTCCACATCTTATGCCAGCAGTTGCCCAGAGGGAGGAAAAAAAACCCCCACCATATCCATCCTTCAAAAGTCTAACTTTCACTCTGCTAGTTCTAATCCATTATCTAGGCCCACTAATGTGTACTACATCATCAGAGAAGCAATGCTCTGATGATGTAGTACAGCCCATGTACATGTACATCATCAGAGTTATATCCTTCTGATCTGCCTGTGGGTTTAATAAGCATTCCAGATGGCTTGCTATGCCTGAAGCAAGAATGGATAATCACACAGCTCTACCCTCCAAACAATAATAAAATAAGGACACAGTAGCATAGGGGCTTGCGCCTGCCAAAAACATTCAATAGACTGTATAATACAATAGTCCAATGTGATTGGTGAGGCACATTTATACCCTAGCTATTTACAGGTGAAAGGGACCTGGTTTTAAATAAAACAGAGGTTACAAATACGTAGTGTTATTGTTGTTATATATTGCGGCGCAGCTGCGGTGCCTGCGCCAGGCGGAGCGCTGCCCCACCGGCGGGCCCGCCGCCGTACCCTCGTAGCTCACGTATGCAAAGACACGGCTGCCATTGGCAGGAGGAGGACGGTCTGACCTGAATATGGCGCGGTGGCATGTCTCCAGAGCCGCACTGTACACGCATATCTAATCTGTTATCTACTGGATTTGCAGGGCATCCGTCAGCCCAGCTTCCAGCCATCACCTACAGCAGCAATAAGTGTCATGAAGCCTTTCCTACCCAAGGAAAATTATTTCTCGATGGCGTTGCTCGCAGTGAATAACCTGAGCAGTGCGTGCCCGGATGCCGATGGGGCCAGCGCTGCGACAGCCAGTGATGTGGCGGCCGGGCTGCTCCAAAAATGGCATTTTCCAATCAGAGATTGTTACCCTTTTCCTTCCACAACCAAGCAAGGCATGGAGCCCAATGCATTATACCCCAGCAATTTGCAGAATAACTACCTCTGTGCTTAATCCATTATTTAATCACCTATCACTTGAAAGTGAGTGTTGTTTTTGCTTTTCTGAGAAGGAAAAAAGTGTGCATGGAGAAAAAAGAAAGAAGTTAAGAGATGGAGGCTCTATCCTCTTATTCCTTTGAAGGGGAGGGAGAAGGAAGATACAAAGCAGCACATGTATTGAGTCCCTGGGAATGCCCTCTCCAGCAGTCAGATATGTGGGATGAGGTATGGGCACAGTGGCACGCACCCCCCACCCCAAGAAAGGAGCAAACCCTCAGAGGTGCTGGGAGACAAGTTCAGGGGTACCTTGAAATCGAGAGAAGTTTTGACACGAACTTTAGCAGGGATCGGATTTCCATCCAGGGTTGCAGAGAAAGACCAGATACCCAGATAGGCACAAGCATATCTGTCTCCGTAGGAGGAAAAGGTAAATCATCCCAACTCTCAGCAGATTTTACTCAGAGAAGAGCAGCTCGTTGACGTCAACCATTTAGTGTGCTGATGGATATTTTTTTCCCTGGCCAAAAAAGTGGGTTCTACTTTAGTTTTAACATTAAACGCTATTAAACGAAATGAATACAGCATGTTTCCATCGTACATGTTGCTGGAGCTGCTGTGACAGCTAAGAAGCTGCTAGGCATGATGTGTCAAGAAAATGTACCCGAAGAAAAGTACACGGAGCTACTGTCAAAAATACAAGCACGATTGCGAATGGCATATCGGCTTCGGAGGCTGTTGAAATTATTTTTTAATTGCATCTGTATACCCAGGCAGATCTTTAAGGGTTAACTGCACACAATGTAATGAATTCAATAATGATGAGTTAAAAAAGGTCTAATTAGCAAGTAACCACTTTATTATGAAAGGAAATGGTAATGAATTTAATAGCTCAAAATCATTAACAATATTTAGTTTGCTGGTACTTGTTCTCTATTATCCTCATTAATATGAACATTTAATATGTTTTAAAATGGATTTGTAATACTTTCTGTACCATGAGGTTACACTGACAAAAAGAGTGTAATTATTCTGTTAATTGTAATCTCTGTCTGTTTGTGCTCCAAATAGTAGTATATTTAGGTGTTAATAAAAAAAATGTAATTAAGAGAGGGAAGTTTGAAAATGTAATTAAACAAAAACTCTTAAATTACAGGCTAAACTACTCTCTGGAAAAAGTTTTGGAAGCGAGATCTCTGAAAAGCAAGTTTCTCCAACTGAGATCTCTTCTCACTAAAAAAAAAAGAAGGAAGGAAAAGGAAATAGAAGCATTGCTATTCTTATTGACAACAAATACTGAAGCAGTCATTTCCTGAGTTGGAAACACGGCTCAGGACTGGATCTTCTGGGACACGTGCTTGTGAGCAGAGTGTCTGGCAAGTGAAGGTGCTCTCTGCCACTGCTTCACAAGTCACAATCCCTGTGTGAGATCGTGTGGGCGCCCAGGAAACTGGCTGCCCATAAGATACCCAAGAACCATGATTTCTTCTCACAAAATATCATGTCAATTCCCACTGATCATCTAAGCTTCTCCAGATCTTCTATGACCCTTCTTCATGTGGTAAACATCTTCCTCTCCAAACCTTCTCTTGCTGCTGGCAACATCTCCGGTGCCATAGAGGCACCAAATCTGTTGCTAGCTCTCTCACCCAGGAAGCTTCAGTCCCCTTTCCATCCAAGACACTTCCCAACAAAAATACAGATGAAAAGCCAGATCTTCATCTGCTCTGCCACACCTTCCTTATGCCTGTCACTCCACAGTGGCCACAGTGCTGTGGAGCACAGTGGTCCCAGAGGCACGGACTAATGCAAGACTCCTCCTACAGCCAGCAGCGGAGGCAAGTGCTCAGTGCCAACATCACAGACCTGCTGTGCCCAGGCTGTGCCCAAAGTGCCAGAGATGGCCAGCAGCGAGCAGGGCAGGCCCTGGGCACAGAGCAGGCTCAGCTGGTGCTGGGCTCAGGTACAAATGGAAAGGTTCACAAAGGGACAAGCCTGAGTGGGAAGGGCAGGAAAGAGCAGCTGGTCATTCCTGGCTCCAAGGCAACACTTGGCAGCACCAAGGGCTCCTGTGCCCGTGCTGACTTTCTGTCTCCCTCTGGCACATGCTGCCAGAGATGGTGACAGGAGAAGCTATGGCACAGCAAGGCAGGACGTGGTGTGAAAAGGCAAGGCGGCATCCGCCTTACATGGTGCAGCCTTTTCACTCAGCCATAACAAAGAGACTCCTGCACTTGTTTTCGTTTGCTAGACTTGTCTCCCGTGAGCTGTATTCCTGTTTATAAAGCCTGCATTAGCCAAAGCAAATCCTGGCCGATTTTATTTTGTGCTATATTGGATGTCGGTTTCTCCTTAATCCACGTGGAATTACTGCACCGCCATTACCCTTTTCTGTATTCACCTCCTCCCTACCACATCAGTTTTTAGTGGCCAATTATTACCAATCAGGACCCTCTTCAAAATCCTCCCCACAAAGATGAAATCAGTGCTCAAGCTTCCTTAATATCAGAAACTTTCAGAGGTGTTTGCTGTGTGTACAGCACCATCTCCTCATCGAAAACAGCTGCTCCCACGACTTGTCCACGTGCTAGTGGGTAGAACATGGGAAGGATGAAGGGGCAGCATCCTGGCAGGGGTGTCCCATAGGCAGGTGACCCACCACCTCCCCAGAGTGCGTGGTGGGGCTCCCCACGCTGCTCCTCACAGCTCTAGCACCTTCCCCTCCCTGGCAACTGACTTAATAGGCTAATTTAAGAAACGGTGCTGAGGATGTCGGCGACCACAGGAGATTTCAGCATTATTCCTGTGAAATATTCCAGATAATTCCATCTCTTTGTTAAATTCTGCACAGCTTATGGAGCTTGGTGGAGGTGGGAGCAAAATCCATAGACTCACAGGCACGTGGTTACCCGTGTTCATGGTGGGTCAGCCAACTATTGAAACATTTAGTTGTGTGTGTGTGTCCGTGCCACAATTCACACTCCAGGATGGGTGTCCTGACCAAGGAACCCCATCCAGTCCACGTGGGCAGGCACCTCACAAGAGATCATTCTGTGTTTAATTTTTTTTCCAAGAAAAGGAACTACAAAAAAAAATGGTTGAAATTAAAGTGAAGCATCTCATCTGCCCACAAATGACATATTTCAACTTTCCATTTTATAGAAAAAAGTTGTGAAGGATTTTTTTAAAACTTATTACAATTTCCAATTTTTTTTTTGAATTGCCAGTGAAGAGAAAAATATGTGATTTGCAGAGCTCTAAAAATAACGAGTTAAAATAGTTTCTGCCTCTCAAAGGAGGCCTCTTAGTCCTATAATTTCTGCAGATTTTGCCTTTCAGGATGGGTATTTTAAAGAATGATATAATGTCATTTCTATAAGTATCATCTCATAATCTACTGCCACTGTTGGAAATATAAGTTTAGAGACAGCTTGAGCAGAAGAAATACCAGCTCACCCAGCTCCATTAAAAAAATAAAATAATGTATTTTAAGAAGAGGAACAGGATGTATATTTCAAAGGTGAGCAAACAGTGCCAAACATTTCTGAGACTATTTCTTTTGATTTTTATCTTTGCATTTGCAACCCTTTTGTGTTTGTCTACTGCAAACAGTTCAGCAATGACTATTATGGGGATGTTTACTCCTAGAAAGAATATTTCAGAAAGAACACTCAGATTTGGGCTGGAAGAGTGTGTACAGCATTTCATTCCAGAAATAAACAATACCAAGTGTCCAGTTGGAACAAAGCCATATTATTGCTTAAATTGCAGATATTTACCTTCAGCCAGCAAAGAAAAAAAACCCCAACAATCGTGGTAAGACATGTGGCAATTGTTTTAAATCAAAAACCGGTACATTTAGACTAGAGACAGGGAAGAAGTTTTTTACACTGAGGGTGGTGAGACACTGGCCCAGGTTGCCCAGGGGGTGGTCCCATCCCTGCAACTGCTCCGGGACAGGCTGGATGGGGCTCTGAGCAACCTGCTCTAGTTGCAGATGTTCCTGCTCACTGCAGGGGGATTGGACTAGATGAGCTTTGAAGATCCCTTCCGACCCAAAACATTCTGTGATTCTGTGAAAAAATTCAAGTTACTCAAGTAAAAAATAAGAATTATCTATCTATCTATCTATCTTCTGTCTAATCCATCTGATCTATTACATTTTTTATTTTTAACTTCATCTAATCATCTTTGCTCAGAGGGGATCTCTCTGGCTCTCATGCCCAGGACTCACCCTGGTGGAGGGATGAAGCAGCATGAGTGGAAGGGGAAGATGGGGAGTGGGGCCTTGCTGCCGGAGGACACCTCACCACAGTGCTTGGAGGGAAACCTCTGGTTCCTGCTGCATGGCCAGCAGAGCAGACATGCTCCCTTGAGATTAGCTGCTGTTTATCAAACAGTGTCCGGGGCCCAAGACAGCGGCTGAGAGAGCAGCAAACATTTGTGGGTTGCAAGAAAAGAGGAAGGAGGCAAACGCCTGATGAAGACAAAAAGGAGGCTAAAAAAATGCTATTGTGCTGGGAAATGGAAGAAAAAGGATAGGAAGAAAGTGGGGTGAAAAACTACGTATTTCAGGTATCATTTGCAAGGTTTCAAACAGACTTGGCCACATGCACCCTGGTTGTCCATTCCCATGACCCAAGGCTCAATCTCAGTTGGACTCAATGATCTTAAAGGCCTTTTCAACATTTCTATGATAAACTACACAAGACAGCAGTGGGATTCTTGTTTTGGTTTGCAAGATACCACCAGGTTTAGTCTTAACAGAGAGTCCTTCAGGCTTCAAGAGCAGCTGGCATGTCACAAACCAGTCACCTAGAGTCACTTGAGAGCACAAGCACATTGCACGCTAACCATGTTATCCCTGCTTTTATAAATCAACCTCATAATAAATCGAAAGCTTGCATCAGATTTGTGGGAATTTTGGGAAAGAGCCTAAAGGTTTTGCTTTGGACAGCTGCACTGCCCTTCCTGGTTTCCTTTTCATGCTCATCATGAGAAGAGATGATCATGTGAGAAAAATTCAGGAATTATTGAAGGAAACTGAGCTGGCACTTGGACCTTAAATTCACCCAGAAAATGGAAGTTTTTTTCTTGGTAATAGTGAAAACAGATGCAGCCACAGCCAGAATGTCTCCCCCTTCCCACAGAGGAAAAATGGCAATGAAAGCCAATCGGTGCCAGCAAGCCTCTGTTCTTTTGTGAAAAACAAACAAGAAAGGACATAATATTTCTTCTCTGTGTTTAGGTTTTATTGAATAATATATAGGTATATATTATCGTCAACTTTTGCCTTGCATGTGCACGGTGCAGTGGGGTTTGTATGAGGAGAATAGGCAGTGCAGCTTTCCAGAGATGGCTGATAGCCTGTTTTCTTCATGAAAGCTCTTACTCTTTAATCCTCACAATTGCTTTCCTTATCCTACCCAAAAGGAATTGCATAGAGAGAGGAATTATTTCCCCATGGAGACATAAGACTATCTCTTTATGAAACTGTAAGAAAACTCTTATTGCAAAGTAGGTGACCCTAAAAAAATCTCTATGCTTTGGTAACAACAGGGAAGAATTTGTCATTTGCAGTAGTTTTCCTAATGGAAGGCTCATTCTTTTAGGGCTACTCCTTAGACAAGAGCTAATTGGAAAATAAACATCTCCTCCCCAGCTTGGGATGCCTCTCAAGCATGCAGATCCTGACAGCTTTCCAGAAGAAGAGGTGCCCCAAATGGCTGCTCTTCAGGGCACGTTCACCCTTTAATGAGAGACTTGCTCAATTTCCAGCCGGGACAGTCCCAACAATCAGATGACCTAAGGCAGGTTTAGTATAGCAAAGTCTCTCTATTTCCAAGCAAACAGTTATTATTGCAGATAAAGACAGAAGAACCTTCGTCTCCACATCATCAGTAGACTTATCTCCAGCACCTATATAAGGTCTAAATAGTGTGCTCGTTTTATGGCTCACAAACCTGGGTTAGTCATTGGTTTCTGGCTGTGTGTAGCAAACACTAGAATTTTCTGGCTCCTGCTCTGGCTCCAACTCTAGCCTTCACTAAAGCAGATTTCCCACTATAAATTCAAGCGATCCATCATCTGAATTCTTACATAAGCCCTTTTACTTCCTTCATATCCTTCAAGTCATAACTACCTCAGCTAGAAGTAAATGACAAAGATTATTGGTAGTTTCTGAAAGAACACTAAAAGATCTCCCCCCAATAATTTGTTTTAAACAAAAACCACTAAATCGAGACTTGCTTAAGACTCAGTGGTACATTTAACTCAGAGCACAACAGCATGAAGTGAAGGAATAATACAACCGTGCATTTGGCAGTGCACCACTGTCATAATTTCCGGGGTAAATGGACTGGCAATTTTAGCCACATGGATAATATCAAGGCCAAGATGGCTAAATTCAGCCTGGCCCGTATCTGACTAAAGAAATTTGTCATACGTAAATAGACACAAAGATGCCTGCTATTCCAGGCTCCACCCATGACATATGCTAGCCTCCATTCTTTGGGTTATTGAAGCTAATTGGGAGCTACCAAAAATCTTGCAACACTGCAGGGTATTTATTTGCATAGTGCTATCTTATGAGCTGTGATTTATTTTACTAAAAAAAAAAAAAAAACGATAAAAAAATTTAGGAAAGAAAAAGTCTTGAATTTATCTAAAGAAATCAAAGCCAGTTCCACTACTCATGCCTAACATTTCTTTGCATGCTGATCCGTACTAACTTTGTCCCTTTCTGGGCATCCAACAGGGTCTTTTCAGCCTCGTTGTCATCTTATGTATAAGCTAGAGGAAGGTGGGAACACCCAGAGAACATTATCCTCTTGCAAAGCCTGCCACATCAGCTCTGCTCACAGCAAAGCAGACCTTACTTTCCAGATGCATCCTTGGGCAACTGCACCACCAAAAGAATCTCTCCTATTCCTGCTTTTCTGCTGGGCTGCTACAAGGACTGTTGCCTCAAGCAGTAGAGCATTTTGATCCTTGCACATGAGGTAATGTGAGCAAGGGCTGTGCCTCCTTGAGATAACACAAGGATGGTGGGTCCCCAGACTCACTGGTAACGAGGTTTGTCTCATGTATTAAAAACACCTTTTAAAACCTCCACTTTAGAAGAGAATACCATTAAAACACTGATGCATATCAAGAGGAGTGCTAGTCCAGAGGGAAATTCAGTGCTTCCAGGCTCACTGGGAGAAGGCAGCTGCCTTTGCATCCCTATCTCGCTGCATCTGAAATGGACCCCAAAGGAAGCACAATGCACAAGCCCTTCTGCTGCTAGCTGCTGAAAACCCATGGAAATGCCATAGTCCCACCACTCACCACCAAAGCATTGCCTATGGAAATTAATAGACCATTACCATCTTCCACCTGGCTCCTTCAGTTCCCAGGGGAACCTACCAGTGACTCACAAGGCATTTCCAGAAACTCTACGGAAAGTTTCTCTCACTGTCATTGCACTTCCAGAGGCTTTGAAAGCCATTTTTCCAAAGCCCTACCACATTCCTTTACCATCCACTGCTTTGATCATAGTGTAGGTCTTCTCCACAAAGCTGAGCAGGGCAGGGGTTGTGCTCCCAGCACCTCCACCAGCAATATCGATTGCATCCTCAATCAGACTTTTAAACTCTTTGCATACACTTGTTATTTGCAGGGTCTGATGGGAATGGACCTGGCTGGTGGTAACAGCTAGAGTTTTTCTATGACAAGATCTACAGTAACAGATCAAAATCCTCATTTAAAATATCTTAAAATATGTATTTTAGAGTAAATATGGGGCACTGGTCCAAGCCTCCCCTAGTCAATGAAATGAGGCACTTTTGAAAGATGAATTTGGTGCCATGACTTTGAATTGCTCTCTATACACAGAGGAGAAATTGTGAATCTGTCACGTCTTTTAACAACTTAATGTCTCATGTTAGTTTTGTATGGTATTGCCATATACAGCTATATAACAATAACACAATTTTATATATATATATATATATGGACTCCACAAAGGCACACCAAACACTCCTGAGCCATTTCCACAATCCTATACACAGAGCAGGAGTTTCAGTGCTCTCAGTGCAACCCCCAACAGCCTATACCATCATCTGGGTTTTGTTGGTAGTCTTCTAAAATCTCAATCTGTGTTTATAAAAGCAACTACAGACTCTCTCTTCAGCCATGTAGTGGAAGGAAAACCTAGGCTGGACACCAGCAGTACTTCATCTGGCATTTGGGTGGTCCCCGGCCAAGGGTGTATAGAAAAAGCTACAGAAAAGCACTCTGTTTAATCACATCAGCAGTGTTTTTCTTGAATCCCAGGTAAGAAACAGTGGCAATTTTATCTCTGATCACCAGCAGTCTAGGCTGAACACACACCAAGAAAGACTGAAGAAAGTATTTTGGTGAGAAAACTGCAACACCAAAAAAAGACATTTGCCCAGTCACAATTTTGACTTTTTAGGGCACTCCTGACAATGTTTGGGTGGTTGCTTTTCCACTCGGAAGCATGGGAAAGTGGGGATCTCACATGACTCGAACACCTCCTGTGTTTCAGTTTTCTCCTGTTTTTCTCTACTCTGCCCTCCACATCTCTTGGGATTTTTATCCACAGAAATCTTCAGGAAGGTTTATTTTTTCTACCTACAGAAGCTTTACCCATTGTTGAAGGACTCATCTAGTGAGTTGACATCATCATGTTTTCATAACCTACTATTTCCCTGAATCATCCTGGCACTCAGCAGGGATTTTCTTGACTTGATAAAGCCAGTTCTTAGATGAATATGCTCCCTGTGATAATAAATTAGTTCCTATTTAAGGTTTCTGATTGAGCTTTAGATAAGAATAGGTTTTGTAACCGTTACTTTCAAACACCAAGCCAGAATAACATTCAAAGAGGTGGAAGCATAAAAAGACACTACTGCGTTCTTCATCTATACTACATGTCTACGCAACCCCTGCAAACGCCAGTGTCTACAGATACCTCTGCCTGGATGGCTGGAGATGGTCTCTACCAGGATCCATTGTAAAAATCTCCCAGGACAATATCTTCTAATGAAGATCAGCAAGACATTTTCATTTCCTCTGAAGGTGCGCTGTTTATTCAGTGTACTGGGAACTCTCTGTGCCCACGCTCACAATGCTGGCAGCCCCAGCCCAGAGGCACTTGATTTCCCAGAAATGGAGGTTTGCAGCTAGCAGCAAAGAGCCACGAAAAAACCAACCCAACTGTGCAAGAGCACAACTCCAAAGCACCTCACTACTTTCAACCACCAAAAAATTCTGTTAGAAAGCATGGGGACAGCACAAACATACGGGTCTTAATTCTCTCATTCACCTCTCATTTGAAACTCAGCCAGAATTAGCACACTGCCAGCATCCAAAGGCGCAGACCTTGTTGCTCTAAACCTCCTCAAGTTGTATTGCTCTGGGAAAGGACAGGAACCATAAAAAGCCTTAGCTGGGAGGCAGCTTTTATACTCCTGTTCAGACCTCTAGTAAGTTGTCCCACCGAACGTAATGAGACCTCCTGCTTAGCTGGGGCTCTTATTTCCATAGCTTGTGCCGGCAGCACTCTTATATTTTATAAGCCACATTAACTCACCTCTTGCACCGGGAGGTTGGGGCAGCGGCATGCTGTCTAATAATGGAACATATTTGTTAATACTAATAGACATTTGTAAAACTACCACATGCCTTTAACCTTCAAGTCAAAGCACAGGATGCTTGCTAGGGCTGGGAAAGGTATGATGTAAAACTTGGGATGTTTTGGTTACAACATATCTCATTTATTTTTACTGTCATCACCCTCCCTGGTATATAATACCTGCTGCATGCAGAGTGAAATATTGCAGATGTTTTCAAAATAATTCTGGGCTGGTGGAGAAACCAAAAGGTCTCTTGTGCGTAAGGTCTGGTTATTTTCAATTCCAAACAACTAGGCAACAAAGTTTCTGTGTGCTGGGGTCTTAAAAGGCCTGGATTCCTCTGCGCTGACTCATGCTTGCACTGCCCACCCAAAAACTTACCTCTGAGAACTTTGAGAGAGACTCCAGCCATTTTAATACCCTCAGGATTCAAGAACGAAGAGTAAAAAGATAAAACCAGTTTTAACTATTCATTAGTTTTTGGTGCTTCAGATAATTTGTGCAATGGCTTCAGGGGTTTAATTGAATCACTTTTCCCACCTTGTCTTAATTTTAATTATGCAGCAATCATTTTTACCAACCTGTGCAAAGGAGCCATATGAAAATGTGACATATGACAATATACATTTACCTAAGCTCTAGGACTACTCTGACCTACAGGCAATTAGCTACTGCCTCCAGCACTCAAACGACCAATTAAAGAGTTAACAAAATGCCCTCCAAATCACCTACATGTTCAGGTTTTTGGACTGCCATGAACGTTATACTTCAACTGATATAATTTTTGACTGACTGATTTACTAAGTCTGCATCGGCTAAAATTCTAGAGCCATGCCTGTAAAACCGAAGAATCAGATTTTATGAGGTGCTTTCATTGTCATTAAAGACGATCCCACCTTAGCCCTTTCCCTAACAAGACAATCTTGCAGCAGTCATTACAAGATGTGATCCCAGCTTGTCATCAGCGAAAAAATGGCTTGCTAGGTCAATGAGGACTGCACTAAGTTCATCTCAAGGATGTAAGACATCCATCTGAATGGCTAGCAGCCAAGAACAAAAAAATTAAAGAGCCCCAATGATTGCTTTTTTTTTTTATCAAGACATGGCTCCCAAAGTTTTACTGGTACCCAGTTTCAGAAGTCCAGAGAGGTTAAATCGGTAGTCACAAACAAACGCCATTACATCTGTTCAGGATTTACGGTGTACTAGTGAGCATCTCACTGCAGACAACACATCATTAATAGCCAGAAGTGAACCACAGAAATAACCCCAAGACAGACAATTTCAAAGAAAAATGTATTCAAATGTGTTCTTGCATGGCAATAGGACTAGAGATCCCGGACACCGCTAATTATACCAGTGGAGGGAGAAGTGAAGGGTGGTAATCTGTTCAGGAAGTCCCGAGTTCCAGTCCAGCCTCCAACAATAACTCAAGTTGTGGTTTTGTAATCTCCTTTCCTCCCTTCCTCAGCTGGCAATGAGGGATAACAATATCCCCTGGCATATATTATACCTGGTGCCACAAGGACCGACATTCTTAAAGTGCTTTGAAAATGAGTGAACTGGCTGAGTGACCCACCAGAGTCTTACATATTGGGTATTCTATCGTAATTTAGAAAAGTTCTGTCTCCTATAAGCAACATCGTTTCATGGTGGTGTCTCACAGGTAGAGGCTGATTTGCAATTCTGCTATCACTTTCATGCAAGAAAAGCGTGACTATAATGAAAAGTGCAGATCTATAACACTGGTACAGACCTGAGACATACGCAGATTCTCAGCCAAGCTGCTGCTGTTTCTCCGAAGCTGACTGGCATCATCTGTCCTATGGTCTTAACGCTTGGAAGAAACTTTTCTGGATGTAAATAGAAAAAGAAGAGCATTACTGGTTTTCATTCTCTGGCCACAAAGAACCAAATTCTGCCCAGTTTCACACAGGTGAAGTCCTGCTGGCTTTGCAGGGCCCAGAAGATGCTGCTCTTCTGAATCTGAAAGCACACTGAAAAGCCAGCCTAAAAGCCCGCCCGCTCTTTTGGATGCCGTTGGAAACTGAAGATAGAACTGAACAACCCAGAATGAAATTTCTTTTCCATCCTCTGCACTTTCATTACTAAGACAAGGCCCATAGGGCATGTTGGCCAAACAGCTTCGCTACACAAACAAGCGGTAAGGTGAAGTGAATGGCAGCACAGAGATAAATGAATCAGACAGTCCAGTGACTCAAGGCTACTTGTCTTCTTGCCTACCATGTGGGAAACCAATGTCTGGCCAGAGCAACCTTAGCTCTCCTGTTTTCCAAGTCAGTGGCTGCAGGGAGCATCATGGAGGTGACACTCTTGGCCTGCAAGGGGTTGGGGAAATCAATACAGGCAACATGAAGGACACTTAATGACAGAGTCAAAAAACTGGTGTTTTATCAGTGGAGGAGACAAGAGGAAAAATAGGTAGTTCTAAATGGCCGGGGGGGCGTCAGGGGAAAGGTAAAAATCAACCCAAAACCAAACAAAAAATCCCCACAAAACCTCCTATGCTTTATTTTGTCGGCTGCATTTGCTGTAAAGCCCAGTGAAAGAGCGGGAAAAAAAGCAACAGTTTGACACCCGGAGCTTCTTTGCTTGGAAAAATAGGGAGACTAACTTAACAATGAAGAGTCGGGATTCCATAGGGTTGTTTATGTATGGCATACATGCAAAGGCGTATGATTATGTAGAAGTGTGTCTGTGTGTAATGGAGCATTAACACCAATTCTTACTGTCTTATGAAATGATATATTAGAAAGAAAGAGAGAAAGAAAGGAAAAGCGAGCTAGGTTGTTTTTTTTTTCCTCTTTTACAAATATGATGCAGTTTACAGAAGCAGGGTCCTTTTTTAGAAAGAATTCTAAATGCATCATTCAAATATTGTTTGAGCTGAATACATGATATACATATCATGAATACATATAATCACAGCACAGTCTTTTGTGGAAGTTCTGAAAATAGCATTGGAAAAAGCTGACCATGAGTTTCCATCTAAGGATTTGCATTTAACATGTGTGAACCGACTCCATTCATCTCCTCCTCAATGGGAGCTATCCTGCCACTCCAAATGGCCACGCTGAAAAGTTTGGCCTGAATGACAGGAATCATTTCTGTGGGTCTGATGTCAAGGACAGCATCTACAGACACCAGATGAAACTGGGGAACCTCATTCAGCTGAAAAATCCCTATAGGTTATGTATGTAACAGCTACTGCATTGCAAACCGCAGTCAGAAGATGAGGAGCCTTGGGACGAGTTAAGTTTTAAGTTACTTGCTTTTCTTCCTAACCTTTTTCCACCAGTTCCCCTTTGGCCGGAAAGGTGAATGAAGACTGCTGCGAAGGCTCAAACTTTCTTCTCTCCAGTCCAGTCATGGAGGATGTAGCGTAGTTTCTTTCACCTCTCCCACTGCAGAGTGCTGGGGGGAAAAAAAAAAAAACAACAAAGAGAAAGGGATAAGTCACAGAAAAAAGGGCAATTAGGTGGGTGAGCTTCAAAATCTCCACAACCATTCTCGGCTCAGCTGGGTGTGCAGGGCTGCTGGGAAGCATCACGCTGCAGCGGGAGGTCTGCACCGAGGGTGTCCCGGAGGTCAGAGGGGACATCACTGCCCTCCGCAAAACCTGTGGGAACGGGTGAAACTGGAGGATGCGGGAAGGGTGGCAGGGAGGGCTGAGTGCTCTAAGTAGCATGTTTCCTAGGAAACCTTCAACAGCAAATATCACATTAGTCCTGCCTTGTGGCCCAGCTCATGTGATGTCAAGAACAATTTCTCACAACTCGGCTCAGAAGGTTAGCAAGACTTGGTGAAATGTTCAGGGATTCTGGCCTGACTTTCCAGCTGGCAATGAAACAAGAAACTGCGGGTGTTTACATTGTTTCAGAGTTTTGTGACAAATTCCTAACCAAACCTTTTTTTCTTTTTTTTTTTTTTAAGCATTATGGTGGGTTTCCCTCATAGCCTCACAGGTTTGTGGAGACTAAACCAATTGGTATGTTTACTCTTAAGGCAAAAAGATACTCCAGAAGTGAAAATACAGAAGAAAAATGGAAAACCAAGCCATCTTACAGAAAGTCTTAGAACAGTTGTATCACTGTGCACTGGTTAAAAAAGCTCTATCATAGTGCACTTCTGGCATTACAAAACTTTGTTTACAACTGCCCTTTCTAATTCCCATCAGCTGCAGCCTGAAAATATCCATAGCCTAGCAGATTTAACAACAACAATAAAAAAGATGTAAGCTGTGGCAGCACAAGTCAGATCCGAGATGCGCTTCAGCCCCCAAGAAGGCTCCTACCAGCTCCTTGGGCAGAGGCTCAAACACCTCTAGCTGGGTCTGAACACAGAGATGCGTCGTTTTGCTTCTCATGGCTGCACAACACTGAGGCTGAATATTTGGGGGGTTATATGGTACCACAGACCTAGCCACAATGTACCTCTTGTGCACTGCTTATGGATTTTTTTTCTCAGAATTCTTGCAAACTGGCCCCACTGGAAGCTGACCACGCTGTATTGTAAAGGAATCGTCCTACTCTGCTGCCATTTCTGCTGGTTTCACATTTGTGACTCCAGTGGAGTTTCTTTGACTTCTAATTGTTTAAGAGAAAAGAGACTAAAACTGAAAAATCTTCCTCTGGTGACACACTTCATCTCATACTTAGTGAAATATAAAGACCTTTTTAATAGAAAGTAATATATTTAAACAAATTAAAAATAGCCCCACTAATTTCTTTTTAATCATAAGCTAACTTAGGTGTATGACCTCTTTATTTCCTTTTGCTGTTTCTCATCTTCAGTGATTTGAGCCCTCACATCTAGGGGGTTTTTTTTCCTTTTTTTTTTTCTTTCCCCTTCCCAGGGAAATGAGAGATGAATACAAAAAGAACAAGGCTGCTTGAGGTACCTGAGAAACACCAGTGTAGAAATAGGTCCATCGCTTCCTTTCATCCCATTTTAGATACAGGAGGCCTGATGGATCAGCTTTTCCTTCAGGAAAGCCAGGATTAAAGAGGTCAGGTCATCAGTGTGAGAATGCCTTTAAGAACAGTGTGGGAACACAAGACTTCCTTATTAGCACGTTAATGTACTGAGCCTGAAGCTCATTTAAACAAGATGGAAAGAGTTGACTTCTTCCTCCCCTCAGCCCAAGTCTGCTGCGTCCTCGGAGCTGTTTGATCCGCCAAGTGACAAATCTCTGAAGCCACGTTACTGGGAATCTCATAAAACAGAACAAGTACAACATTAGGATTTACTGACCACTGTAAAGATTTCTCTTAAGATTCAAAAGCAGAGGTTTCACGGGGGGGAAGCATGAGAGCAAAGTCTCCAGCTGAGGTTACAGAAGGAGAAGATATACAGGACTGTTTTGCAGAAACACAAGTCCCCTTGACCCGCAAGCGTCTTGGCGGGCAAACAGCCGTCACTCACAGACATGGCGCCCAGCCCGCCCCTGGCTGACACCAACGGGCAGCGACAAACCCGCAGTTTGCCCGAGCTCTCCTCTCAGCCCCGGTGCCATCGCCGGTCCCTAAAGGTTCCGCCATCTCCTCAAGATGGAGGCTGCCCTGAGGGAGCTGCCCTGAGGGAGGCGGAGGCTGCCCCCTGCTGGCGCGGGTGGGCTCCGGAAGGTTCCGGATGGCTCTGGAAGGTTCCAGAGGATTCCAGAACCCTCCCGGGTGCTTCCAGAGGGTTGTGGGTGGCTCAAGCAAGTTCCAGGGTCACCTCAGGGAAAGCACGTTGAGGAACGAGCCTTTACTAAATAAAATAATAATTATGATCATAATAACAACAGGACAACGGGTTTTTCTAATCGCCTAGAAGACATTTCTCTAGCTCTAATTTCTCTAGGCCCTCTGATCTTTCCTGGTTGACAAAAACATGTCACTTCCCCCCCCCCCCCCCCCCCCCCCCCCCAATGATTCTTTCCAGGGCTGGGCTCCCCACCCTCACACGCGTCCCCTTACCTGTGTCATCTCTCTGAGACATGTAAATGTTATCCAGCCTTGACTGCTGGGATGAAAGGGCTGAGCGCACCCACCTGACATGCCAGCATCTCCGGAGCACTCAAAGGGAGAAGGCTCTTTTTACATCAAAAGTTGTCAGGTGGGGTTGTTTTCTTCATACAGGCATCCTCTTCCTTTTTTATTATTTTGTTTTAAACTTAATTATATGCCAGAGCCGTAAACAGATCTGGTAACACTTATAGCAATTGTTTCTCATATATTAAGAACCTGAACAAACGAAGATTTAAACTCTGGTAATGCATAAATAGCTGTATTGTCTTTACTTAAGACCCTGGAACAAACACGTCCTCTTTCTTCTCAGCTCCCTACAATAAAAACTAATACCTCATCCACAAGAGCTGCTGATGAAACCTTTAGGTCCCTGCCAGCATGTTTGCACCTGCTGAAGGACTGGGACAGAAAAGCAAAGAGCCAGATTAATACCAATGCAGACCTAAATAATATCTCAGTATCTTACAGATAAATGATTTGGAAAGAAATATCTGTTCTTATCGTGAGGAAAGATCTATAACTCACTCTTAGCCTTTCATCACTAGGAGGAAATATACTGCGACTTACGCCAATCCATTATCTGTTCTTATTTTCGTCCATATGTGTATTTATCTCTCTGGCTCACTCTTTATCAATCCAGCCACCCGTGATCACCCAAGCGCAAAGTTCATGTGGGGCCCAGTCCAGCCCTCCCATTTGGGTGGGAATCTCCACTATTCTCTGACCAGCAAGAATAAGAAGCGTACAGCTCATTTTCATACCCAACACTACATTTTTCCCTGGCCATAGCTGAAATCCCGCCCTCACACAATATCACTTTGTCATGACAGGACACTGCGTGGTTGAAATCCACACGGCATTGGCCTTGGCACTGTAAATCTCAACAGGAGGGGCTGGAGCTGAGCTTTCCCCCAAGTCCATACACATTCCAGCCTGGAGTTGTTGGTCAGGCATATTTTGAATTCCAGCTTGTTAAAGTTAGCGGCTTATGCACCCTTGTTCCCTTCAGCTCCCAGAGAGGATCCAGGGCTGCTTCCCGCTCTTGCCTCAATGGTTTCCAATCTAATATCTGGATTCAGATTCGCAGGTACACTTCTCACTTCCCAATCCATGCAGGCAGTAGCCCTATCACTACGAATTCCTTCTGCAACACACTGCACTTCTTTCCCAGGAGTGCCACGATCCCTCTTGTACACACAGGCGCGCCTGGTGAAACCTGAATCTCTAGGATTTTGCAGCAAGATCAAATTTCAGCATTGATACTCATTCATTCACTCCTTCATTCATGGAAAAGATACACGGACTTCATCCTGCCCAAGTACGAAAGCTATTTTTTTCCGACGCATTTTGCATGCCACAGCCAGCAACTGGCTGCCCCGCTTGGGACATGTGTCGTTTGTAGAAGATTCCCCTGTTACATCAGCTCAGACATCAGCCTGCAAGAAAGCTTCCAAGAGGGAAAGCAGATGATTTTTTACTTTGGCACTGTGATACTGCTACTACTAATAAAAAGAGTAAGCATTTTCTGCTATAGCCTGAAAAGGGTTTGCCAAAAGTCAGGGTTTTGTATAAAAATAGCCGCATGTCCACACTGGTTAGTTTCTCTTGGAAACTTTAAAAAAAAACCCAAAAATTTCTTTGATAGCTTTACCCTGCCCTGCCCAGCCACATTAAGCCACAGTAAACTACATTCTTATGGTTGTCATAACATTTCACTGTGTTGCTTGTGACGCAAATAATCTATTAAGATATATAAGGTGCAAAACGCGGCCGTTAACGTCTCCGAGTTGCTGCAGTCTGCTCTAACAACCCTGGCGGTTGTGGGAGCAACTCACTGCCACAGCCGCTGCCGACCAGAGGGTCCGGGCCAGCGACTCCAGGCAGGCTTGGCCACGGCTGTTGGGGCTGTGGGGACCAGCCTTCCTCCCGCCGCACTCCCCCTCCTCCTCCCCTATCCCAGCCTGTCATCAATCTTACTAAAATGACAGCAGACAGATGTTAGCCTTTGCAAAGATCAAATGAAATCTATGGCTTTAGGGCTGTTCACCACGGAGCGGAGTAGTCTGCACCAGACATGGGCACCAGCAGTCACCTCCTCTGCATCAACCCGCCTCGAATCACTTTGGCAGCCATCACAGTCATCTCTCCACAGGCAACCCAAGTCCTGAAATAGATTCTGACAAACTTTAATGCTTTAGCCTCTCCATAGAGTTGGTTTGGGTTTGGTGGAGGTTTTTTTATAGCAAGATTGCTCATTGAAAACTTTTTTGGGTGAGACATCTGAGTGCGTTTGGGGTGACGTTGGGAAGGGGCTTGTGTTTGCAGCCACATTGATGAGCAGCTTGGGAGCAGGGGTCCATTTAGGCTCCTACATGTTCAGTAACCTGAATTCTGCTAGCAAAGGGGAGGGGAGCGGGGAAAAAAAAAAAAAGAAAAAAGATTACTCCATGGCATAAATATGCTGGATGTGCCCTTGTCTCATGCAATTTCTTTACATCGATGTGCAGGAATATTTATCCCCAGTAGAAATGTTTAACTAATCTGGTAAATGTCAAGCCATATGGTGTATATTGTAAGGATTTCATCGGGCCTTTTTAACTCTTTGTGAAAGTCTCTCCCTCTCCTTCTCTAGGCTTCCCTTCTTTGTTTTTTTTTTCTTCTTTTTTTTTTTTTCCTCTTTGCTGCTGCCCCACCAGAGCCTATGAGGAATGAGTGTGCAGAGTGTTATTAACGTTAGTTAGATCAGGGATGTGATGTTCACGGTTTATAACAACAAGTAATACTAGCCAGAAGTGCAACTGGTGAGGTGCCTTTATGCTGGGCGAAGAGACACGCTGAATGTAATTTTTATCAGCGGTGACCTGCAGAAGAAGATCACTAATACTTTTTTATAAAACTAACTGTCCACCCCAACAATGCACAAAATTCCCAGGGGCTCAGCCTCATCTCTTATCACTTCCTTTGAATAACTAAGTCTTTACAACAAATAAACTGCAGTTCTCCAGCACTTTCAAGTAAAGGAAATGTTTCTGTACTGGAACTATCTAGTGGATCTCCCAGAAAGATTGAGTGCAATTTACAATAAGCAATATCAAAAAAAGAATAAACCGTTACGTTCGTGCCAATCCTTATTCATGGTTTTATAACAAGACATATCTGTTTTCTTCCTATAAATCTTGACTCTATTTTTAGAGTTTGCAAATAATGACTCCAGTTTTTGGCTGCCTGCCACTTCTGTGAGAAACTAGAATAGCCACAGTGCAAGACTCTAACAGTTAAAAAAAAATAAAGAAAATTAAAAGAGAGGGATCTTGTTGAACTTGGTGTATTCCTTCCCAGGACAGACCTGTTCAGAATAGCAACAAGTGATGCAAATGCATGGAATGTGGCAGAGAAAGCAGAAGCGGGCTGGAAATCTGGCTGAACTTCCACACCTACTTCAGAACCCTTTTACCTAGCACAAATTGCAAGGGCCTGTGCCCACGTGGGCCCTTTTGCTGCACCGCCGGCGGGCGCTTGCACCCAGCAAGCCATGAGCAAGCCTGGACTTCTTTGCTGGTCACCACTGCTGCCGTTTCATCTCAGGGGCCACCAAACCTGCTTTTAGCATCTGTTGATGGAGACAGCTTCTGGGGGCAAAGAATTTTAGAGCATTTCTCACTATAGTACAACCCACGAATAAAAAAAGAAATGAACGGGAGACACTACCACCTTCAGCCGTAGCCTCCGGACATTTTAGAGCAGTGGAAGGCTAGGGAGGGGGAGCTGCAGGTCAAGGAAAGGGTAAGATCTGGGTGGCTGGGAATGGGGAGGGAGAAAGAGGAATGTAGTGAAGGAGGTAGAGAAGGAAAAGCAGGGAAATGACAGCATTCAGATAAATTTAGCTCTGAATCCAAACTTCAGGGGGAGGGGAGGCGTTTCCTGAAACAAACCTCTGAACTTTCTGAGATTCTCCCATATTGTGGGTGATTTACCTGTAAAGGGAACTGAAAAGGGGGAAAAAGAGGGAGAAAATTGAAATAAACAATTCTCTGTTATTTAAACAATCTTTCCATCCTACTCACCCAGGGTCAAATGTTCAGGCACAAGGACACAAACAAAAAAAAAGAAAGCAAGAAAGGAAAATCACTTTAAAAAGAGGATCTTTACACAAATGCATTAGCCCCAGTTTTCATCAGTGTAACAACAGTATATCAACTGCTAACACAAAGTGCCTTCCCCGCATACCTGCCAGTTCCCTAACTCCAAAATATTTATTGGTACATTATACTTAACATTTCATCATTATTAAGGACACTGGAGAATAGCAGTGTGAGAGCTACCAGTGTAGTTATCTGAGCTTTGTTATCTGCAAGCGTTTTGGAAAAACAAAAGAGAGAGGCAAGGCTAAGTTGTAAACACACCAAAAAAAGAACAAGACGACAAACATTAATAATTAATCAGAAGCACTAGTCCAAGACTTTTACTGTGAAAGCTGTGAGATGAATGTATCTATTAGCCATATATATAAATATATTTATTTAAATTTCTCATGCTAATGTGTTTCTAATAACAGCATTATCAGGCTGTATAGACAGCGTATGCCTGAGCAGCCTCTCAGTATTCAGGAAGTTGTTGACAAAGACTTCTGCACTAGCCTGTGTGATTTTGTGTTATTTCCTTTAATTGAACCAATAAGACCTGCACTCCTGCACTCCTGACCTTTGCTCAGAGGGCTAATTTGAGATTAGGATAGTGTGAAAGTCAGAAATAAGGAGGGTATTTTTAAAGCACAGCAACATTTCTATAGTAACAGAAGATTAAGATCAATTTCACCACTAGGATCCTTTCAGCCCCAAACCGCTCTGCTCTTAAAGAGCTCTTTGGAAGGACTTTGGTGAGACAATATAGTATCTTAATTTCAGAAAAGTTAAATTCACTCAGCTTTGTCTTTGTGCTGAGTGTTTTAGGGCTTGTAATAAAGATGATACTCATGACTTTGAGTCCTCGGTGTCTTTACAGTCACCCAGTAGGACATTCAGAAGTCCCTCAGGAAAACTCACACAAGAGCATAAAATATGTCATGCCAGATAAATGATTCTTTGTGGTTCCTGTATTATTCTGGTCTAGTACTGAAGGTTGCAATACTTAAGCCATGTGTAGCAGCCAGGGAATGAATGAGACAGGCTTCTCAGTGGGAGAAGGAGACCCCAAGTGATTTGGGAGAAGATAGGAGATCAAATGTTTTCATTACAGCTGTGAACATTATGCCAATATAGCAGAGAGATCCTGAGGCACGACTCTGTGCCAGAACACAGAGGAATGACTAAGGACCAAATGAAAAACGGGACCAAACCGCAGGGGGAGTGTGTGTGTTTTTAATATGTGTGGATTTACTCCATGTGTTCTTAGGCACAGCGATAAGCAAATAGAGAAGCTGTCTGAGAGGCTGACCACGACCCAGGATCCAGCACCTACTCCTGCTGCTGCTCTTACTCTATAGGTCTATGGCTGCAGAAGTGCCTGGGTGTGCTTTGCCTTCAGCCTTCCCAGGCTACAGGTGAGCCAGCCTCCATTTAAAAGAACACCTAGAAAAACTCATATGGAGATTTCTTCTCAGGCTTCCCTTTCCTCATACGCTCCACTAGGGTCCAGTTTACATTTTCTCACGCAGGAGCTGGAGGTGCAGAGATGCGCTTTTCACTGGGAATGAGCTGCTGTGCTCAATCTGTACCCTCTATCATGCTGAGGGGGGGCAGGAGGAAAAGAAGGAGCCAGACACCAGTTAACTTAACTGCGCTGCCCTTCTGCCGTGCTGTGTACAGAAAACTCATATTCAGAGCCAGAATAATATGTTTCCCTCAGCTGCAATGCTCGAATAGAGCTGATCGTGCTGTCCTGTACAAGGACATCCACCAAGTCAGGAGAAATATTTCAAGCAGCGCGGCTGCAGGTAGAAGACCCAGAAGTCGCTGCTGTACCGTGGATTTAAAGGCTGTTCCCTCTATTTACACATGTAGATATTGTAATGCTGCTATGCAAACAGTGCTCTGTGGACTTCTGCTTGCGGATTATATTATAACACGTTCCTGACTATGAATGGCACCTCTCCTCTGCAATATCTGCTGTTGTGCCCTTTGTGCTTTCCCTTCTGACTCTCTTCTGGTTTTGTTACTTTTCTGGCTGGCAGGATTTAAAAAGTAGGAAAAGAACTTTCCCTTCTCTTCTCTAAGTGATGCTCACGGCATGTGAGCTGCTGTTGCGTTGTATTCCCTGAACTTTTCAGCCACTGGAAACACAAACAGTATGTCAACTTGTTCCTGTCTTTGCAAGAGAATTCAAGGTCAAGCTGACCAGTGAACTCTTGTATTTAAACGGAGCAAGTCAATGCTCATCTACAGCACTGAAACTGCCTCTAGGAAAGACGTTAACCCTGTGCTGGGCCTCCCAACAGCGCGGGCCATGTCATGGCTTTTAAAGCAGTTTGCCGCTGCTGTCAATAAGAGCTGGACATACTGCGTATGTCTACCGGGCCTAAACAAGTGTCCCTTCTTTGGATGTGTGCCGTGCACGAGAGGCCCTCAAGGGGTTAATACATGCCATTCCGGAGTTCAGTGAAGGGACAGGGAGAGCCGAACAGCGGGAATTTCAGGATGTTAATAGCCTCTTCTCTTCCGATTGGCCCAGAACGAATGCAGGGTACAGTAAATTGTCCTTGTCAGCTTAGCTCACATGATGATATGCTTTATTTCTAGACATGCCTTGAATCTGTCCCTTGAATTTATGTTCAGAAAATAAACACTTCCAGACGGCAATAAAGCATTCAGTTGTAGCTGGCTGTTGCACAGTCTCAAGCCAACCGAAGCCATTTGCTTTAGAGTTTCTAGAGCCTGCAAAGCTTCAGCTCTGTGCTTGTGCTTCCTTCAACTCCTGCTCGTGCTAGGAAGTGCCACCCCTGCGAACCCCCCCCCCGACCTTGGACTTGAGGGAATGTCCCAATTTACTCAGGAAAGCTCCAGAGAAGTTTCACTCAGTTTCCACGCAGGCACCATCCTGAAAGATGACATCAGGCCACATAGACTGACCCTCCCATCTAGCAGACAACACTGAAAGAAAAGAAAAGAAATAATTCAGTGGCAGCTAGTTGCAAAATAAAGATATCAGTGATCCAGGATATGAATTTCCTACCATAAAAAAAAGAAGTAAATTAACCAGCTGTTACATTTGTGTCTGATGTGGCTAAGGAAACAATTGGTGGCTGGCTGATTTACCGATTAGGAAGGTTGTAGGCAATAATCTCCAGGTGTTACTGATAAACGCCCAAAGAGAGCTGCAGTGTTTGTTTGCAACCAGTAATTTTATGGCTATCCTTTCTCTCCTCAGTTCCCCTCAATAACACCAGTTTATAACTGCACAGTTGCAGTAGAGGCGAGTTTGGCAAAAATCAATGGTAAATGCGCACAGGAGACAACAAAAGAGCAATACAAATAGAAAAAGCCTCGTTACAGCTTTAGTTTATTAGAGGCGTGTGGATATTAAGAAGCTTTCTTTCAACCCAAAGGCACTAGAAGAAGAAATACTGAATTATATCCAACAAGTTTAGGGTTGAGCAGCCAGCACCCAAACATCCTTGGAACAAGAGCCCTGCGCATAGGTGGTTTTCATTTTTCTCCTGTTTGCCATAACACAAAATTTCTGCTCAAGTCCATTCCTACTCAAAAAGACACCCACATGGGAATCCACATGGAGCCAGAAGCAGCTTGTCTGTCACCTGAATGTGTCTGATAGGGAAATCGTTTGATAATAAGTCCAGAGAACAGCAGGGGTACCTGTTCTGTTCTAGATTATAAAACTCATTAGGAGATAAGGATGCAGAAATAGGAGTACTCCAGGTATCGGGTGGAGCTGGAGTAAATGTCCATGGATTCCTTGTTAGTTAAAACAGCTGCCTGCCACAGTGCCAAACTGGCCAAAAAATGGGTGACCACCAGAGGTGGTGGATCTCCCCACCCCATATGTGGGGAACTGGGTGGGGGAGAGAGAGCCAACTGACCCAACATCAGGGACTGGCACAGAGGCTGGTGACAGAAGACGTGCACTGGGCCAGTTTCCAGGCAAGACATGCACTAGAAAGCATCTGAACAGAGCAGGTTAACTCCTGCTGAACCATTTCTCTCCTTTCCCCAGCCAGAACCAGGCCAGATGCTTCCCATGCAGCAGGGATGCAGAAAACATTCTCGTGGCTGGATCGGCAAGGGTGTTCAAAAGCTTTTATTATTTCATAGGAAGCCAAAGGGCAATTATGCCTAACACACACACAACCGTCTCCCCGTCCTCCCCCCACCCCCCCGGCCTTTTCTTTTCTCTGGCTATCTTGCTTGTTTCTGTTTCTCATTCACTCTCATTCCCATCCTTCCTTTCCTCTTCCCTTCCCTTGATCCCATTCAGGGACTCCAAAAGACTAATTCAGCAGAGCACTAGCAGAGATAAGTTAAAACAATGAGCAGATTTGCAATTAGGGAAGAGTTTGAAGGATTGGGAATTGTGCATGTCTCACAGTCATCTCTTGCCAGTGACGGGGACTTTATCTTTGGTAGATACAGCTCCTTCCTTAGCTGCCACGGCCCCATCCTCGTGCATCAAGTGAAATTCCACATTCACACTAAAGTGCTGCCGTATTTCAAACATAACCCATTGAAAAAAAAAAAAGTTAAAAATGTACGCTGTACTTTGGCCAGGGCTGATTATCAATGGTGTACATGCCTTTAAAATCCTTTGTTAATGAGGTATCCTTATTACCATAATCAAACACGCTTAGAAACTTGTCACAGATAAGCAAAATTCTTTACATTCTTTGCTCTGCACTTTCTTTTGGCATCTCTTCCCCATCCCCCTCACCGACTGCTTAGCTTCTGAAGGTTAGGGACCGGTAGTGCTGGAAATTAAAGTCCTCTGTTTACCCACACAGGAGAAGAAACAGTCAAAGCTTCCTTACTTTGCTGCAGAAATGACCTGAACAGTGACCTGAAGAGACCACCCTCCTGAGGGAGGAGAGGTCACCGAGCCTCCACGCAGGAGCTGCTCAGGGCATCCTCTGCAGAGAGAGCGAGGGCGAGATTGCAAATCATCCAAACTGTGCCAAATTATGTGTGAAGGTTTTGTAATGCAGACTACTGTCCACCAGGGATTAAATTAAGAACATCAAACCCAACACAGAAAGAATTTCATTTTATACTTAAATTCAACTCGCAGTGTTTTATTTAATGCATTTTATCAACCCCCGTGTCCCAAAACATCCCGCCACCAGAAAATACTCAAATAAATGGGGCAATTTGTGCAGGGGGCTATACAAATTTAGCATGAAAGACTCTCGCTTTTAATTTGTTCCTACAGAACATGGACTCAGGCAGCCGTTCCCATTCGTTCCAGAAACCACCTCTTCTCCCTGTGTTTACAGAGTACCTGTCTAAATAGCACAAAAACTTGATTTAAATGTGAGTGGTCTGACATGAATCAAGTGATTGATAATTAGAGCAAAGTTAGAAATACACTCAGCTCAGACAGGGGGGTTTGCATATCACTACATGTCAGCATCGAACGCCTCTTATCCCGAGGTTGGAGCATTTCATCTGAAATTGCGAGACACAACAGCATTTTTCATAAATCTGACTTCCTGTTACATAAATATACATCTTATTACTTAGGGATTTTTTTTAACCTACGAAAAAAGGTGCTGCTTTACTGTAGCCTTTAACATACAGATTTTCATTATTTTAGATTTGAGAATGTTTCTGAGAAATTTAAAAAAAGACAAACTGCAAGGGTAGGGGAAAAAAAAAGACTAAAATCTCTCACAGAAGGGTATGAGGACTGCACATTTTTAAGTACATGTTGTTTGCCTGGTGCTCTTTGATGGCTGCATCAGGGCTATGATAATATATCAACCGCATTCTTAGGGCTCAGTTAACCCTTATGCAACTGGGAAGGATACTTAGCTGCACGGCGGGAAGCACCTTTTTTATAGTGTGGTAATGGAGGCCGAGGTTGTAGGATCTTGTCCTCATGTTGGCTGGTTGGCTTTCAGACTCAAAGCTCTCTTTTGCTTTGGTGATGTTACCAAGAGCTTTTCAAATGCCTTGTGAGCTGGTGTGGAAGGAAAGGGAGAGTTTCTTCCCCTGAGTAACAGGCACCACAATTAAGACCACAAGAGATTTGTGGATTCCCAACATCGCCTTTCCAACAACAGATTTTTCTGAAGCCACCCTCAACCTGAGAACAGCAGGTAAATACTGAATATATCTTTATGTTACTTGTGTGAGTAAAAGTATTACCACTACCTTACAGCTGGGAAACTGAGGCATAAGGATTGAATTATTAGTTTATGGTCACACTAAGAACCTGAAGTCAGCCAAGTTACAAGTCCTGAGGAACACTCCAGCTCCTTGACTGCAAAACCACACTGACTTCTCTGCTGTTCCTTCCTCTGAGGAAAAACACAAACCCGCCAAAACCCACAAGAATAAAACAGAAAGAAATCTTGCGTGGGTAGGTAGAAGGACAGTGCAAAGTAAAAAGCTGGGGAAAATTCACACTTCTGAATATATGAAAATTTGATTACTAAACTTAAAAGAATGCCTGTAAATGGAGCCTAAATGTGTAAACAGAATATTAAAAGAATAGAAAATTGCCCACATATATGTAAATATAATACATACTTTATATTAAACAATAACATTTCAGTTCTCCAACGAGTAGGATTCAGTTAAACTTATTCACCAAATACGGATACTCATTAGCACTCTCACTTCTGAGTATCAATAAATGCGTGAAGAACAGCCACTGAAAAACTACCTGTTACTTTAGAAAGTCAAACAACAACTTCTACAATGTTGTCATTAAAACTCTTGACGCTCATATCATCCTCCGTATTCATCGATTATGACTGCTCATGACCTCATAAGGCAGTAAAATCCTATAAGTTTAGATGGTGGGGACCCAATCCTGTTCTGGAGCTCTGCTCCAAAGCGTGGTTTGAGAAAGGCTTTTGCCTGAACAGCCAAAATGCTTATGAAAGGCTACACAGATTGGGCCTTATAATCCGACAAAGTACTTGGCTGCAACACCGCCTATTAAAAAGGCAGCGTTTGCCAGGAGTTACCACACAATTATACGGATGACTGTAGTATCTCCAAAATTATAGGGATGACTGTAGTATCTCCAACAAGACAGTGTGGGAACTGCAGGTTAATGGTATCTCTTAATGGTGATGGCTGTAATGTAGGTTAATGGGATCATCTTTTCTTTTCCCTGGGAGAATTTGTGAATTCTTCCATTCATTGACATTATTTTTAGCAGCAAATAAAGGATTTGATTCAGACCTGGAGATGTTTTCCCCAGGAGGTTTGTTTTCAGTGAAGATCCCGTTCAGCTAACTGAAACCAAATCCAGTACGATTTCTCTGAGGAGTGGTGAGGAAGGCTCACCGCACACACCGACACCAGTTTGCTCCACCGTGTTTGGTGCTGTCCATGTTTTGAAGAGCCCATCTCCTGGGCTCATGCCACAGCATGCCCTGACCACAGTCCTGGTGGCAAACACTCTGACTCAAGCCCACCGAGCTGAGCCAAAATCCTTTCTGCACTAAAATCCACCGTGTGGGACATCAGGGGGTTTGTCAAGTACTTCTTGGCTTATGGTTGAAGTTTATCATTGATTTAAAAGCAGATCTTCCCAGCCACGTCCCTGTCTCTGCTTACTGCTGCCCTGCCCGCTTCGTCCTGCCCTTCAAGCCTTGCTGGCGAGGATGCTGGAGGGCATGGGCTGTTTGTCCACACGAAAACCAAACTTTGCTGAGTTATCAGAACAAGGCACACCCGGCTGTCAGCTTATCAGCCAGAAGAGAGAACAAAAAAAAACCCAGGAAAGAGCAGAAGAGCACACGGCTCTCCTTTCATTTCTTATGCACACCACCAAGGCTCTGGCTGGGCAGCTGAAAGAGGAGGGGGACTGATGGTTTTGCAGGGGTGAAGCATCACTCACCTCCTGGCGTGGCCCCCAGTGCTGCTTTCCAGGCAGTTTTGACAGGCACTGGTGAGCACTCCAGGCAGAAACAACCCTTCAAAGGGGACCCCATCTGCCCTTTCCTCCTTTCTCCTCCTTGCCTCGCTCGCTCTTTCTCTTCCCCCTTGCCGTAACCCTCAGCCTGGCCGGGGTGCCGCAGCTCCAGCGCCAAGGACCGTGGCCGGTGGTCTGTCCCGCCGGCAGCCCCGGTGGGCAGCGAGGCTTTGGCGGTGCGTTAATTGCCCGTCGGCCGCCCGCCAGCCCCGTCTCCCATTTACTGATTGCCGACGTGACCCGCGTGAGCGAGCGAGCGTGCCGGGTCAGGGCTCGCAGGGGCCAAGTTCAAGGGCACAGGCTGGTACAGACGTATAAACAAGGGAATGGTATGTAAGCAATAAAGACATAAAGGTTAGGATCAGGGCTAGCAGTACAATAAACAGCTGTGATAACCCGGTTTGTTTATAGATAAAGAATTTACTGTAAAATCCGCAACGTGCAGGATACATTTGTTAACGCTTTAAGGGACGTATATTTTTCGATCCCCTCCTATTTTTTGTTCTATGTACCGAGAAAATGTCTCCAAACATCTTTTTTTTTCTACTTTCTTTTAAATCAAGCCCAAGAAGTACATACTTACTACATTAGCTAGAAATCTTTGCCTTCAAAAATCCCTCTGAAAAAGCCAGTGTCATTCCACAGGAGTTTAAAACTGCTGCTACGACAAGTTCAGAGGCAGATGGACTGGTCCTTAATACTTACAGCTCCCTATTAAAACACTCATGTTTCAAGCAAGGAACATCCCTTTCCATCTCATTTTTCCTAATTTAGTTTTAATAAAAGAAAGCAGAGTAAGTACAATTTCATTAGGGCTCCTGTAAATTTTGCACAGTGTATGTTTTGCCAACTTTACTTTAAAAATATATTTCCAAGGGTAGCCAAGTGTTTTGCAAAACTACCACAGTGCCTCTTAACTGTCCTGTGAGGCTCCCATCAGAAGTACAATATATTGTACTGTAACTATTGATCCAAATGGCTACATTTCTAAAGCAGAAAATGATTGTGTAGTGAAAGCAGTGCAGAGGTGCAGTAAAATGCCCTCAAGTATATAAAGACATAAAGATTAAAGTCACCCTGCGGATTCCCTTTAACTCCTCCAAATCCACTGTGTAATGTGTTCTTTTAGGATAAATCAGAAACTTTGTACAAATTAACATGACAGGTGCCGGTGTTCATAAATAAGATTGCTCCTCAACATCAGGAGGCTCCAGGAAAGTTTGCTTTAAATACATGCAAGAGCTGTTAATTAAATTCCCAGATGTCAAAAGAACATCTGAATATCTAGAAGGCAAAATAACACCCCAAAATTTGTCAGCCAGAACACGTATGCAGGATAAGAAATTGAGACTTCAGTAAACAGGATGCCCTAGAGTGTTAATACCAACAATTTTCAGTTCTGCGGTTAGTCTTCAATAAAGTTTAGATGATCTTAGAAAGAAAATACACAGGTGGAGTCTGTCATAGACCCTTTCTCCTCTGTAGCACCAAAGTGCCTTTTCTAAACTTTGGAATACACTTTTTAACAGTGTAGTTGCTGTTCATAGCACGTATGTTACTACAACTTGTAAAAAGCATTTGACTACAGGACAAATGTATTTGCCCTTGCATTGCCCTCACGTTCATTCTTGGGATACTTTCTGTTACCAGCCACCTCCAGCACCTTTAACCTTCCCCTAATGACACCAAAAAGTGGGATATGTGTTGGAGGAGTCAGACAAGGCTCCTAACACACTGGAGCAGCACAATCAAGCTCTCACCACGAGCAGGGCTCTTCAGCTCCTCCTTAGCCTAATTAATAAATAACAATAGTATACCAATAAACTAAATAATCTAATGCCTGCTCTGAGCCAGATTCTTTGTCCTGTTTCTGCTTCCACTGTACTCAGTGGATAAACACTCAAGGTGAAACGCTTCCCTCAGTCAAGCCGATGGCTGAATTCTCCAGGATTGTAAGGGAACTGGTAGAGCCTAAACAGATTAATCTTTGAAGAAGGAAACCCCGGCTCCTGGCTGCTCCTCTACACAAATAAGGTATTTTGTGCCTGAGTGTACTTCAGGAGCTCTGTCACTGAAATAATCAGTTGATCAAAACATCCTTATAAGTCAAATTCTGGCCCTCTCTAGCTCTGGCCAAAAGACAGATGGATGAAAAGGGATTGCTAATGCAAACCCCTATCATGCCCGGGGCCTTTCCCCTGCACAATTATCCCGCCTGGATTATTCCTCCAGGACTGTGACTGATTTACACACTACAGGAGTGTATGTCATCTGGGAAACAAGCCCAGCTTTTAAATTATTCTCTGCACCGTGGTATCACCTTCAGGGTTTCGGCCAGAGCGGCTGTGCTCAGTGCTGCACATTGCAGGAGGACAGGATGGCACCCACCCAAACTGCTCCCCACCTACCTTACAAGTTGGGCAGAGAGGTAACACAAAGCTCTAGTAAGACAGTTGCAGTTCAAATGATGAGCAGTTATTGTAGCACCCTACCTGCCTCACCATCTTCAAGGGCTTGGAGGAGTCCTTGCCCAAGAGGAGTTTGAAGGAGGAGGTTTGGTGTGAGTGTTGTGGGGAGCACCACAAAAGGATGATGGTGCTGGCCAAAATTATTACCTCAAAGCACAAGCATTTTAGGAAGGGCTCTGACAAGGAGGGCAGAGCAAGCGCAGTCTGGAGCTTTTAAACACCCTTACACACCAAAACAAAGCCATCCACAACAGGTGCCGCGAGCAGCGGTAACAAGGAATTAGTGTGAGACAGGCTTGGTCCCTACAACTGTACCTTCACAACCATCAAGGCAAAAAAAAAAAGCCCTGCAAGATCAACCACAATTAATTTCCAGAGACCTCGGTCACTACCGGTGCACCTGATCTGCAGAGAAAACTGTCTGAAGTGTGGTAGCGCGCCCGTGTCCTTCCCACCTCGGCCACCTGCACCCCAACATCTCCAGGCTGAGTGGGGACAAGCACAGAGGACACAGCCAGGTTGGACAAAAAGCCTCCAGGTCTGAGCTCCAGCAGCTGCTTTCACCCTGCACATCCATCTGGGAGAGGCACTACTGAGCTGAGCTTCGCTGGCACTGGAGTCATGAGCTGGCTGTGAGGTGGCCTTCAAACTACTGGCTTTGCACTTAGAAGAAATGAGGAACTGTAGGAAGAAATAACAAAAATGAAAAAATACCCAGTTCTGGCCTGCTGAGACAAGTAACGTATGGAGGGGCAACACCAGTACTGGAGGCTTGTGCTGCATTTCCCTTTTGAAATTGGCGGTCCCAGCTATTATGTGACAATCATTTGCAAATTCAGATTTATGAGACTCCTCACCCGGCCAATAAAACCGAGAGGGATATATAGAGATGTCCATAAATGACATATTTTCATGCTTTGTGCAACCCTTCCCCGCAAAGCGCTTTTGAGCAGCTAAGCAATTTACATCTAATAGCAAAGTGTTTTTTAATCAGTCAGATCAATTTGTGAAGAATTGGTACATTAGGTATAGCCATATAGCAGAGATCCTTATAGCAAATGTTTAGAAGTAATTGCTCCCTGACCCACTGAACACTGTATTACTATGGAAGTTTGTATTCTATTAAGAGTTAATAAGTGACCAAAATCTAGACTAATACACTGTCAGGGTTCATTATCATTACAGGTTCTTGCTATTTTTCCAGTGCCTTTTGCTCTGCCCTTCTTGCTACATATGGAAAACCTATATCAAGATGGTTGTCATGGCAATGAAAAGATTTGCATGTGTCTTATCTATCTATTTAAATACCTTCTTATGGTTTATAACTACCATAATACATCCCTCCAGCCCTGCTCATTGCTAATTTAGAGCTAGCCCAGTGTGTCTGAGGTCAGCGATACCATCGAGAGCATGTTGTCTAGACAACTCCAAAGCTACTGTCCATGGGATAATTGTTTTATGCAAATAAAAAAAGCACAGTGGTGACATGCTCATCCACGACTTGCGCCATCCACCTGTGCCGGACCCAGTCCGTGATCACATGCCCGGCGAGAGCATTTTCTGCCACATCCACCAGCCATGACCTCATTGGTTTGTTGGTCTTTTTTGATGCCAGTTTCTTTAGGTCAGGCCTGAAGCTGGTTTGAGACGAGACTGATACTGTAGGAAGAGACACTGTGAAATCTGCTCTGTACATGACAATGTGTGCATGTGCAATTTTAGAGAATTGAAGAAAACCTGCCAAAACCCCTCCCCTCGCTTAAGTTACTCAGTTTTTGGAAGGGTGAATGAAAGCTCTCTTTGCACCCAGCATCGTGGCGTGAGCACATAAGCGTGTTGGGTCTGGTACCAAGGGTCTTTTGGGAGGGTATTAAATTTTAAAAATAACTTGGCAAAGATTTCAATGGGCTGGACTAAAATGATCCAAACTTTCTGTCTACCACAAATCTAAGTTTTTCCCCTTCTTCGCATCTTTGTACCTCAGGTATTTCCACCAAAAAACCCAGCCTGTAAAGCACTCTTTAAGGAGATCACATGGAAGACCAGGAAATATTTTGCACACAGAGCAGAAACCGCTCTTCATCAACAGGGAGAAAAACTTGCATTGCTCTGCTTCCCTCTTTATCTTTTTCCCCTTCAGGAGTCCATGCTTGCTGCCACATTCAAATGGCTGCAAAGGTACCAACGGCTATTACTGCATAAACCCAGCACGCACATAAGGCAGTGTGCAGTTTGAAAACACAAAGAGAGGTAACAACAAGCACCACCATGAAAGGCTGTCTCCGAAATCCACAAAACCTGACTCTTCATTCCTCTTTGATCTCCCTGACTCAGGGTTGTGGCTGTTCAGGATGTCCACTGATTAAATCTTCTTCTTCAAGTACTTCAAGAACTCCTAAGGATTTATTTTCTGGCAAACTGTACGCTGCTGCTACCAGAGATAAATAATAATATAGGAAATGTTTAATGATTTGGTAATTGACTGATTTGTTACCAGTATTTGAATCGCTTGACCACACTTAGAGATCAGAAATGTATTTTTCCTCAAGAGAATTTATATTTGTATTCACAGCCTGAGGAAATGCCACCTATTCCTGCAGCAGTAAATCAGGAACCATTTACCCTGCCAATACAGTTAGGCAGTGTTTACGTGCAGGACTACTTTCATTGTTTGACTAATCCGTAAGGGGTAGATTTTCTATTGCATTTCAATAGCTCATCTACTTCAGGCTGTTGTGAACTTTCTCAAGATGTGTTTTCACTCATAATAGCAGTTCTTGGAGTGTAGTAATCTGGAATTGAAGTTTCGGTGACAGATTTATTCAACTAGCATTTTGCATGAGGCATTCCTGCAAACATTATCTTACATGTGTGTGTGTGTGCATGTATAAATATATTACACATATATATGTATCTGACAAGAGCTTCCAAAGATAATTTCTGCAATTTAGTAAACTAAGGATTTCAAGTCAAGCATTAGTTTCCGAGTGTTTTTCATAATGGATTTCACAGCAGATGACCTGACAGCTAATCTCATGATCTGAATTGCGCTCTGCCGTGCATATCCAAACAAACTGCCATCGGACCCTCAAAGGACGGCCCTGCTTTCACATGCCATGGCTGCAAGTCCTCGCCGCCAATGTCCAGAGGTCCAGACTGACCTCCTCACCCCCCGTCTGGGAAACATTCCTCCTCCCGGCAGCTCATTCTTGCCGACAAACAGAGCAGGACCAGCGGGCACTCGCTGAAAAGGGACAAGAGAGGGGCCGTGAATGGAGCGTGTCTGGTACAACAATGCCAGACAATGTCTGTGAATGGGGTTGTAGACCGTGCTCCTGTTAGAGGGGCTGCCAGCAGCTTCCCTGCCCCCTCTCCCCCCGCCAAGGGTCTCTGCTCCCATTTTGAAAATATATTAGACCCCAAAGCCACACCAAAGAGGTGGACAAAGTCAACAGACGCTGTGTCTCAGAAGGGGATGGCACTTGCTAACAGTGCCTATGACTATAGAATTTCTCCAGCGCGGCTCCCTCCCTTCACCTCCTGCTTTTGTACCACTAAAAACGGTGGCAAGGACAAAAGCAAAGCAAAAATTGGAGTGCAGGTGCCGCTCCTGCATGCGGGTGAGGGCAAAAGCACTGGCATCACCCTGGGATGGGCTGCTGGCCTCTGGTTTTGGCCTTTTTTTTGAAGAGCGAGACAAGCCCATCACTAATGGGGTTCAGACCTGGCTGGATTTCTCTTTGGTTCAAGCCATGAGTTTTGGAGAAAAATAAAGAAAAAAAAAGAAACCGTGTATCTACGGCATGACGTGCTTCTCCCACCTAATTCATAGCAAAGGCAATGGCTTACTTAACAGTGAAGATAAGATAAATGCAGAACACGCTAAGAAGTTTTACAGGATACAGCTAAGCTCTCATCTCATTTATGCTCAACCAAATCCAGGGTAACTCTTCTGAAAACAAGGGAAGGAGTCCCAATTTTACTGGTGAAGATCAGTATCCAGCCCTGAGTACTAAAGAATTTTGGAAAGTATTTGCACATAAATATTGCCATTTTTGCCCTGAGAACATATAAAGTTTCATTAGAAATACTAAATTTAAATTAAATAGAAAACATTTTTCTAATACTTATTACTAATACTAATATTGAGTGATCATTACGTCTATAAGATGAGTCTTTGGTACTGCACTTACTCTCTAGGAGCCCAATGGTGCAAAAATGAAACAAAACAAAGAAATTATGGAGCCACTCAGCAAGTACAGCCTGAAACCCTCCTCCCAAGAGGCTCTGTGAGCTTCAGAAAGGCCATTCTGGGTACTGGATCAAAAGCAAGGGAGCTACAGGTAGGTAACCCACAGTATACTCCTCAGTAATTTGGGATTTCTCATCTTGGGAACCCACCAGTAACTCTGGTTCTACATCTGCAAATGCCCTTCTGGAAGGGAGCGCCTGGGTCAAGGCAGAATGATAGGGATGGCTGAGACTGGGGATCTTAGTAATACGCAAAAAATCCTTCAAAGACTGGGAGCTTCCAGGATCAAAGCCACCCCGGCTGACTGATTTGTCCATCTATGCTTCTCTGTCTGCAGAACTCTGCATGGGTCTATCTGCAAAATAAAACTTCCTGCCCATGTTTTAGATCATTTCCCAAGAGGATATTTTGGATGTGACTGTCCAGACTGACCTTGCCAGACCTCTATCAGCAGCTAATCTAAACCAGCTAAAAAACCCGTAGGTGGTCACAGTGAGGGGAGGTACCAGCACCATCTGCAAGAGCAAGGTCTTGGCCAAGCCAAGAAGGGATCTACCAGATCCTCTCCTGGTGTAAAAGGGTCCCCCAGAGCCAGCTCAAAAGCCACAGTTAGCTGGGAAAGCAGCCTGACAGCTTAGGGATAAAAATAAAAATAAAACATCAAATAAAATTTAAAAGCACCTTGGACTGCGGAGCCCATGCTGGCCCCAGCTGCTTCATGTAAAGCAAACAGACAGGAAAACCCAACGCAGCTGGCCATGGGGCGAGCCCTGGCCGCAGCGGGTCCCAGTGGGGCTGGTCCCATGACAGCCCCATCCCTGGGCACCGTCCCCCCCCACGTCGAGGATGAGGAGAAGCCTGGTCGGGGAGCTGCCGTGTCCGGCTGAGCCCTTCTGCCACGCGTCCCTCGGGACGGTGGGCAGCTGGGGGTGAGATAAAGCAGACTCCAGGCTGTTTTATCTTATACAGGGGGCTGGCCTCAGGAGCAGGAAAGCGTAAAGGTGGTTTAAAAACCACAGCTTTTTGTTGTTGTTGGGTTGGTTGGGATTTTTTTTTTTTCCCTCTCTGAACATCTGGGCCTCTCCTGGAGTGTGTGTTGTGGGCAGAGCAGACCCTCTGGCCCTGAACCTGCAATGCCCAGAGGAGAGCCAACGCTTACGCCACTGTGAGCGGATAAAAACAGCAGAGGGAGGGGGAGGTGGGAAGTTAAAACAATAAAGATAAATATTTCTTTAAAATGCATGCCCTTATCTGTTTAGAACCAATATTTCTGTTGCGCAGAGGGATTTTAAACACCCAACAGGATTTAGATTTGCAGTTAAATTCAGTGAGATCTGGGTGCATCGGTCTGGAAATACGCCAGTCTGGAGAGAAGTAACGCAGCTCTTCCTATGGGTTTGGTGACCTTCCTATGGTGACCTCTGAAGCTTTATATCTTGGGGACAAATTGACCTCCCTTCTTCCCTGCTTGCTCCACAAGCTTGCCCTCACCAGCAGCTCCTGCCAGCCCTGGAGGCAAGACTGAGGGGGGGGAAGAACCTCCCCCTCCTCCCTGGGCTTCTAACCAGCTAAGTTTTTGTCTCGTTATGCCTTTTAACGCAAGTAAATCCAAATAACTGGGCAGTAATGAATTATAAATGGAACAAAAATGAATATACTATTAATACTACTCCCAGAAGGGGATAAAAGGGATCAGCAGCTTTATCCCATGGTGCAGCTGAGAACTGACAGGCAGGCTGGGCTGACATTCAGAGGCCACTCTGTTTTCATAAGGGGAAGAAAAATCCCCGGCAAAGGCGAGGCGATATTTTAACCACTCCTGCGGCCCCCGGCTCGAGAGCCCCGTCTGCAGCCCCGCGGCCGATCCAGCAGACCGTGGCTCCTTCCCCTAACAATAATTGCTCATAAGAGGCATAGTCCTAAAATGGATGCAAAGAGGATGCTCGCTTTTGCGAGCGAACAAGCCCTCCCTCTGCTTCTTCGGTGAAATATGCTTGTGTAAAAGCGGGAGTAAACAGAATTCGGCGCTTAACAATCTCCAGGCCTTTCAGCGCTCCCGCAGCCTGACCCTTACGGCTGCCACAGGACGATGGGGAGGAAAAACAAAGCCGAAAGCACAGCCTGCCCCGGCACTGACCTTCCCGCAGCCAGGTGCCACGGGGCACCAGGGCCTCCGATAACAGCCCCCGGCACAGCACGGCCGGCACTGCCGCTCCACCGGAATGCCGGCAGATAAGGGCAGCGCTGTCTGAATTATTTTCTACCAGCAGGTTCAAGAGAGGGGAAGGGGTGCAGCCACATGGCCAGGGAGCCCCTGTTTCTTCGGTCCCTCCAAGTGGGTAAGGGGATCTACAGGGATCATAGAATCATCGGATTTTTAACTCCACCCATAAGGACTGATCTGGAAAGTCGCTAAGCACCAGAGACTCCTTTAATCCTCAAGCACTGGGGAAAGCAAACTGGACACGGGCTAAACTCTTTTATACACTTTAAAGTGCAGTTAAAGTCCATCAAGTGCTGGAATCCCCGAGCCTTCAATCCAAGATGCAGTTGGCACGTCTGGTGCCTGCAAGGGGCAGCCGGCTCCAGGGCACACTCCTGTGCCCAGGGCAGCCTGGTGGCCACAGGCCCTCTGGGACCAGCCCAAGGGTTGATCTGAACTGCAGCAAACAGAAGAAAAAAGAAACTTTGGTGATTGTCTGCAATGCAGTTTCTTTGGTCATCAGTCTCATTATGAATTTCTACAGATTTCTAAGGTTTTTTCCTAAAGGCGATTTCTCCCACTTGCTGTAGGCAAAGCCTGCAGAAACCACCAAGTGAAAACGGCACAGAGCAAACCAGGAGAGGCATAGATTTGGGGGAAGCACTTGTGCTGAAAGGCTGTGGCAAGGGCTTAGTTCTGCTGCTTTAAAGCCAGCACGAAGCTTTACCTTGACATGGGTGGGACCAGCACGAAGACACCATGGAGGTTGTTTTCAAAAGTGAGTTTGCAGAAAGGAAGGAGGTGTTTCTCTTTTGAGGGTGTTTAACTAGAAGTGCTTGAAAAGGGGACAGATTTTCTTCTTGACGGGCACACGGTTGGGCTGAAATCAACCTCTCCAATGCACCTTCATCATCATCTTTGTCTTTGACTTGGCATGATCCATTTTAGCACAAACGAATCACTCCCAGGTTAATCTTTCTCTCTGTTCCTTTCCTTCCGCCCCATGACAGAGAGTGTTTTGCCTGCTAGCATCCGAGGAGACACCAAGATAAAGAGCCATGCAGGGACTGAAGTTGGATCATCAATAGCATTATGAGCAAAGGGAAAAAAAATAAAGAAACCTCCAGCCACGCTGGATGGATGATCCAACACTTCCCAGAGCCCTCAGTGACACTAATGCTGTTTACTGTTGTGCTTATGTCACTCTTTGCCCTTACCAGGATTAGATAATTTGAAGTAACCAATTGCCATTCCTTCACCGATAGTTTGGAAACAGCACCAGCCCATGTCTCGGCCCCTTCACCTCACAGCCCACAGTTTGCCTAGTGACTGGCAGGTTATTTCGTGGCTAGTGTCAGGTCAGCACAGCAGGGAAGTGTCCACACAAGAAGAAATACGGATGCAGGCAGCACTCAACCAAACTAACACAGGGATAACAGCAGCCAACATAACTCCTTTCTCTGTCCAATAATAAAGAAATACAAAGTTCACCTTCAACATCTAATGTTAGATTTAAACAAAAAAACCCTCTTATCAGGTGCATATATTATTTTCATGTCTGACCTTACCCACTTGAGCCTTTCTCAAAAAGAAAAGCCATCCCTGACCATCAGGATTCGCTCAGTTAAGCATGGTTCACTTAGCATTTAAGCATCTGTGCATGGGTGGCTGTGAGCAGCCTCCCTGGCGAAGATCAGGTGGAGCAGGGTCTGGTGAAGATCAGGTCAAGCAGGTGCACATTCACATTGCATGAGCCAAACCAAAATAAAGTACCTGTCTGTGATTCTTGTGGGTGGCCTTGGTCCTGAGCTTCCCTGCCCTCATAAGGACATTCCCACCTGCACAGTGGTGGGATGCTGTTCCTGCTGCTGCACGGCATGTGGTGATGCAATGGAGATGTTTGGAGCCAGATGATTAATGGGGCTGGGTTTTAGTCCCTGTCCCCGTAGGGAAACTGCAGGCCTCAGAGAGAGCTGAGAGAAGATGCTCTGCACCCTGAGAGACTTGCAGCAGTGACAAACTGTCCTCCAGCTGTTGTCCATGACCTGATGTCCCCAACCTGCTGGTCCATACCCTGGTGCCCTGCAGGCCACATGGCCCAGGACGGCTGGGACCATACCCCCAGCCACCAGCAGCAGCTCCCCATCCCACAGCCAGGGTACCACCGTAACCATGGAGACCAGCCCAGCTATGGTCACCATGGAAACACCCAGCGGTGCTCAGGTTGGTGATGCTGAGGCACTGGGAGGAGCAGCAAGGGGGCTGTCCCCCCACGGTGAGAGGATGACCCTGACCCTGGGACAACCAACAAAACCCAAGCAGACAGTGAAGATGCAGAAACACCTCACTTCTCTTCATTCTTTCACTTGTGCAAACACGCTCTTCTGCCAAGACTAGTAAAATTGCCCAAAGAAACCCCAAGAAAAGAAAAGAAATCACGGCTTTTCATGACAGCACAGACTGGTACCATAAAACTTTGTCTGTCCACTTAGGTCATGGAAGCGATCTAATTACTCTGAAATTCCTACGAAAAATTGCTAGATATACACTAATTTCTGGATGATATTTCTATTACAGCTTAAAGAAGCCCTCTATATGCTGGGCTCTGTCAGCAGCACAATATGGCATTGCATCTCCACTGCCCCTAACTGTGGGTAGCGCAGGAATATTCCAGTAATTACACCAAATCCCCAAGGTGTTCTGAGGTGAACTATCTAGAATAACCAATTTTAATAGCGTGTCACTCTTCTGTCTCATAAAGTAGGAGTGAATGAGCTGTAAGAGATGCAATGGAGGGACTGGCTCATACCAGGACCTGCCTTGTGACGGATTTAAGTTCCAGGATCTGTACACACACACCTTGGTATCCACTACCATCAGCCTGAGATCGCTGCTTTAGCTTGACTGCCTCGTCCTTACTAATCGTCCATGCTTTCAAGGAAAACAGCATTTCTCAAAAAAAAAAAAAGTGAAATGGAATATAAAATGTCGAACTTAAGCCCCTAAAACTTTGCTTTATATTTTAAGAGTGAAAAAGTCACCTTTGCTTAAAAAATAAAATCCCAACCTGCCCTGCCCAGAGCCCTCCAAAGCCTACAAAACTTGAAAGAGATCAGGAAGTTCAGATTGCTTCCTCTCTACACCCAAATGTCTTCTACTGACTGTAAAACCTGTAGGGATATCCTTGTGAAATACAAATTCCTAGAACGAACTTCAAAGCAATTAAGCTAATATTAGCATTTTTCATAGCATTACAATGATTGTATTGTGTTTTAAAACCTTACTAATTATTTAAAAGGGGTTTTTTTGTATTAATGTTACAGACTAGGCAGATAATTTGCATGATTTCAAGGCAAATGGTAAAATGACCTGCTTGCTCCAGTTTGCTCCGTTGGCATCTATGATGAGATCATTGCTGTGACAAGCAGCCTATAGCCATATACATTCCTGAAAAATGTTAGCTCGAAGTGGTTCAGAGATGGAATTTAAAAAAAAAATAAATAAACTACATCAAGTGTACAGGCATACTAAAAACCACTTTCCATAGATTGACTAAATAGCTACTCTATCAGTCAGCTCAGAAGCAAATTGGTCCCAGAATCCAAGGTATAGACACCTACAATTCCTAGAAGCAGAGTTCAGTCGTGATGAGAGCATACATAGCATTTCTGCAAACAGAAATAAAACCAACCCATAAAACTAAAGTCTAATTTCTTAGGAGTTAGAATACTGGGGTCTTTTTTTTTTTTCTGTTTTATATGATGCACTGTGATTTTCCTCAATTATTAGACTGATGAAAAATAGTTTCCCTTAAAAGAAGTCTTTGGTACATCCTCTGCATTCAGCACTTTTACTACCTGCAGAAATGGTTTAATTACATAGATCTTGTCCGCAAGGTCAGTAAGAAGAAAATTAAAGGGAGTCTGATCCTGATTTCCCGTGACTCCCTTTCCTCACTCTAGTACAGTTAAAGGTGGTTTTCCATTGTAACATAATTTATATTCACTTTAAAGATACTTCATGGAGTGTGGGGATGGAACCATGAGGATGGTGCAAATTCTAGCTACAAGGATTTGACCTGGCTTAAAGGGGCTGTGTTATTAACTGGAATCAGATCCAGAATAAAGGCAGACCCCTAAAAAACTGGCTAACTTCAGTGTTTTGTGTACAAAATTAGATTTCCTAGTTTTCTGCTCTACCTAAGCAGAAGTACCAGAAATTTAGACTTCAAAAATATCTTATGGCTTGTTTCTCCTTATCTCAATCTGGTCCTGTGGATGTTAGTTCTGCAAAACACCCCTTTCACGGGACTCTTGATTACTGTGTGTGAAATTTGCCCTGTGGAATCCTGGGGTTGCCCCAGGGCTGCAGAGAGCTGTCAACAGAGCAGGAGGACACGACTGTTGCCCTGTACCTTGCCAGCAGTGTTGGCTTTACCACGGGCAGTGTTGGCTTTACCAAGCATAGCTTTGGTAAAGGAAGAGGGTCCCACACCTCCTAGGTGGCCCTTGGCCAACACAGTGTTTCCATTGACTGGCTTTCACAGAGGTCTTGTTTTGGAAAAGTGACTGCAAAGGCAGGTGTTGCGTTTTTCTGCAGGGCTGGGGGGTCAGGAAGAAGAAATTCTCCAAAGCAAAAGAGTCAGAGAGAAAAAATAAAACCTTAAAGAGGAAGCAGGCTGGGGCTACAGGAAAGCATATTTCTTTAAAAACACCTCAGGAAGTTATGTTACTTTAAATTTTTCGGCTACCGCCCTCTGAAGAAGCACGCCTTTCACTTTATCATGTAAAGGAAAGAGTAAATTGAGCACCATAAATCGGAGTTGTGCTTACGGCGAAGGTGCTGTTTATCTGTCTGATATTTAGACTGACCTTTGCCGGGTTGTGGAGTTTGTCTGTCTGCAAATCCTCAAATCTCAAACAGAGAACACTCTGCCGAGAACCAACTGACCCGCAGGGAGATGAAATATTATCTCCTCCACTGTATACAACTTTTTCCCCGGGAGCCTCACTAGCTCCAGGGCTTTGTCTCCAGCGTCTCACAGGGTTATGGACCCCTCTGCCTCGGCATGTCCCTGCCAGCCATCACCCAGGGGTGATCGCCTGCTTTGGCCCTTCCCTCCATGCTTGGGCTGGTCACTCTCATCTGTTGGACCAGTAGACACAAAACCTGGCAAAACCTGGGTAAAGCCTCACTGGGGGAAATCTGAGAAGCAAGCACAATGCTGCTCACATCCCAGCTGCATTTTGCTTCATCGGCCTTTTTTTTTGGTCTTGTTTCATTCCCTCCTTAAAACATGGTAGGTTTTTTCCTAAATCATCCCTTGGAAGATGATCATGTGACAAAGATGGCATCAGCGCTACTTTTGTTATCCCGAGGAAAACGCATTGCTGTTTTTTTGCCAACCGTCTCCATTGCCAGTGCTTAAGATTCAGTGCTGGAGCTCCTGCCTTCCCCTTGCTTAGCCTTCCAAAGCCTTTTGCAAACATTTAAATAAACAGCCCTAGGAAGTAAGTATTAATAAATACATTTTACAGAGCTCAATTTAGTCCAGCCAGTAGGAGTTATGCACACACGAATTAGTAGCAGACTCAGAAAAGCAGCCCATGTGCCTTGAGTCCAAGTGCTGCCAGACAAAAGCTGGCTGCAGCCACTTCCCCGGCATCCCAGGAAAATAGGCTCTCACTCCACCAGCCAGTCTCCTTGCAAACTTCCTGAAAGAGCTCCTATGACATAGTGAAGTTCACCAAAGTGGGCTGAAATTTGCCATGCCCCGATTTCCAGCCATCCAGGAAGCTCCATCCACTGCAACACCTCTGGTCCTTCCCTCCGGCCACAGGAGGAATTCCCTCAGGAGTTAAGACTAAATGAAGCAACAGGCAAGATTTGTGAATGAACAGGCCAGAGGACTGTCAGGCCAATCTTCACACAATGATGGCTTATTCACAAAAACTAGGCTTTGTACAACCTAATTAGGACTAAGAATACATCATCTGGACAGTACTGAGAAAAGTGAAATATGTTGCAATCGCCGGCGTTCTTTCTATTGTTTCCAGATATCAGCCGAGCAGCCAACGAAACCTCCTTCCCCAAGGAGGAAAAGGGCACAGCAGGCTCTGCGTGCCTCTGCTTTTATAATCCGGGGACACCCCTGTGAAAACCCCAGGCTAAGGCGCAGTCTGGTCCTTTCCTGTGTTACCAACCAGCCCATGTGTGATAGCCCCATCCACCGAGACCTGAACTGGCATTGGTGATGGCCACAGTGGTCCATCCACTCCCTAAAGCTAAAGCCCAGGGCTAAAACTCAGCCTTTAAACTCTCTTTAAGGTGCGTCTGGGGGTACAGTGCCTCTAGGCAGCAGTTACCCAACCACCCATCAGTCCTGGCTTGAGTCCCACTGGCTGATGCCCTGCACTGAGGGCAGTGCAGGGCTGTGAGAGGGTTATCGCCTACCACAGGGAGAGGAGGGACCGCAGCCATTTCATCCAGTATCACAGCAATCAGAGAGCTGAGCACGTTTCCTTTCCCACTGAGGTTTTCCTGCCCATGCTTCCACCTGTGGCCTCCCCGCCACCAGCCAAATGCGACATGGCAAGACCCAGGCGTGAGCTTGGAAGAGTTAATCTTCCAGCGTTTAAGCACAGATGGAGCTGGGGAAGACTTTCCTTCTTTAAAAGTACAATTGTTGTTCGGTTTCCCTCAGGTACAGATTCATTAGCTCTTGACTGGCTCTCCTTGCTTGCTGACTACTTGTGGAAAAAGCCATTTACCCTGGTGAATGTCAAGGTTAGTTCAAACCGTCCTTGTCATCAGTCTCTCTGGCAGAAGGTCAGGGAGAAGCTTTCCTCAAATGGGCAGCATCAAACAAAGCAGAGCCTGACTTAACTCACCGAAGGAAAGGAGACCTTCCCTGCAGGGCGATAAACATTCCTCTGGGCAAAGAGGACAAGAGATTAACCCCTCTATCTCCTCCCAAATCCTGTCGGACCACCTTCAGCTAGCAACCTCCGTGCCTGTGAGGCTGATCGCATCCCTCATCTCCCTTTGATGAGCAAGACCACACCAGCCCCAAAAGATATTATCCCAGCAGTATCTTATGTCCCTTTTAAAAAAAATATTTCTTTAAACTTTTAATTTAATTCTTACACCTCCAGCCCATCCAGCTTCATCACTAGGTCATATGGGAAGCATTACAGCACATAAGTAAACAATAACCACCCATTTTATACCTATTAGCTTTGGTTCCTACAGTACATGCTGTGATGTCTTCAAGGTGGTGGGGAACGACTCTGTATACGCAAAGAGAGGCCCATGTGGTTCTTAATGAAAAAAAAAGAAAACAAAGGAAAAAAAAAAATCCTGAAAAGCCTCTGTACCCTTTTGTGTGCTTGTGAGTGAGCCGGCTCAAAGGATAATTAATGTTAGAAGGAAATAGTTTTGGAGGTAACACTTTTGATAAGAATACCATGGGTAAATTACAGGAAAAGCAATCCTGCACCTGGAACAGGCTGCGTCCACAGGGCTTTGGCGTAGGAAAATGAATGGCAAAGCAAGAGGGGAGACTTTCGGTGCTCCTTTCATGCTCTCCATTCACATGGGAAGAATTAGAGGAATTTTTCAGCAGGAGGGAATGGGGGTAAATTATAAACGGCTTCATCACAGAAAAATACTGAGGTTTTGACCACTCAATCTTGCAGTATTACCAGCTCGCTTCTAGGGTTTCACTCTCAGCTTTGCCCCTGTGGAAGCCACAGCATGTAGGCCAGCTCCAAGGGTCACAGCCAGAGAGCCACCTCTGCTACCCCAATGCCCATCTGAGGGATCTGGGACCACAGGAAAGCAGAAAGGATGGACATGTCCCCTTTGCAAAAGCGCAACATAGAGCACACCCATGGCAAATGCTACAGACACTACAAGGAGGAATAAAGATTAAGGAAATAAATCTCTGGTGTTTACTGTCATACAGCATTTCTCAGCTGAGAGACTGACAGCCACCTGTAAAAAGCTCATTAGAAATCTTAACACAGAAGGAAAAGGTCTTGCAATTATGCAGCTTCAATTCAACATATTTTTGGAAATCACATTAGCTTTTGAGTTCTCTCATTCACCTCTAAGACACTGGAGAAGCTTGGTTTGAGAGTTCTGGTGCAGAAGAGCCCTTCTGCAAAGAAGCACTTACCTACAGTCAATTCGACATTAGCCAGTGCTTTGAAGTTTAGAGACTGAGATTCTTCAAAGAAGGCCTATTTTCAACCAGTATTTCAGCCGAGGTCAAACATGACACCTGGACCTCGCTTCAGACTTCCCTGCCCTTGCGACAACAAACATGGTTTACGGTATTTCTAATTTGTGGAGGTTTCTGAGAGATGAGCAGATCAAAAATGTAAATGGCTTCAGCCCTCAGGTCAAGCAGGCAATCTGTGCCAGCGTGTGAAGGAAACGAGTATGACAGTTCACAAAACGTTGCTTCCAGGAATAAGAGCTCTCGGTTCCCTAAAAAGCGAATGGTGGGCTTAAAGAGGACGCTATGAATCGCTCTCTGCCGCCAAATTTCCTCTGGGTTGCAGCTGGAGAGCAGACCCTGAGACTGTACAGCCTGAGACTGCTGGGAGAGAGATCTGTCTACCTGAGGGCCTGGGCTTGGATCTACTTTTGGTTACCACATGTTTGAACATCTGTCTGAATTGCCGTGGATGGGATTCAAAAGAGCTCGTGCATTTTACCCGTGTGCAAATGAGATCCTGCAAAAAAACGTTCCCCATATTACTGTCCGCAAGACTCCTTCCACAGTAATTCTCTACTTGTAACACACTTCTGCAAAATGAAGCCAGAGACATACAAGACCTGTCCTGTCTGCTTCCATTAGAGCTGGGGAGCACACCTATCAGTTTGAAAGTAGGTCGAGGCCTTTTCATGTTCATTCAGTTTTCAGGTTTCATTTTTATACACGCGCACATACATATTCTAGGTGGGGCTGATAGCACCGTCTGTTATTAAGGTTGTATGACACTTCCCATTATAAAAGTCTGTTTCGTTTGCTTATAACTTCGCCAAACTCAAAACAGACCTTTTCTGTAGTTTCAGCTTCTAACGGCTGGAAGAGGCCTTGGAGAGAACAGGAATTGGTTTTCCCTGAGTATTTCCAGGTCTGAGTGACACAGAAAAAGAAACAAGTTAATTTAATGGGGGGAAAAAGAGGACATGTGAGGAAGACTGTGAGGATGGAAAGAAATTCCTGGGATAACAGGTCAAGCAAAACTGAAATATGGGATGGGAAAGACGGGTTACAGCTGGTCTTGCTGGGTGGACACAGACTCTGCAGTGAGGAGCTAGTGCTAAATGATGAGTGGAAGAGTAAGGCTGGTTGGGCAAAGTCATGAAATAAAAACACTTGTAGGAATAAAAAAAAAGAGATGCTGCACCTGGCCATGCAAGGAGACTGGGAGTCAGCTGGTGGTAGCAAAACAGCAGAGCTGGATGAGGACAGGATGGTGGAGCAGGCTGGGTGAGGAAGCAGGAGTGGGATCCAACCAAAGTACTGCTGTAGAAGGTCACTGAATCACACCAGTTGGTCTGTGTCAATGAAAAAATGTCAGGGATGTCCCACAGTAGAGGAAGAACTTTGAATGAACTTCCCAGCCTATCTTGGAAAAATGAAAGCAGTACAAAGCTGAATTCAACAGACACAGAGTCTCCTTTCCTTAGAAACAGGCACTATTTGTGCCCATCAGCATACATGGCAAAAGAGGAGGAAGAAGTCTCGCAAGGTCTTCCAGCCACTTTATCTCAAAACTGCATCAAATTCTGCCGTTGCTGCTAGCATAAACACTGGGCATGGAAGAAAAAATGTCATGCAGCTATCATTACGACTAAAAAAAAAATCCTATAGCTATCAGTATTCAAAACAAGCTAAGAAAATGCATTGGCACCTAGATATTAGAGAATTTTTCTCCCTCACAGTCATTTTTTTGGGCTATGCTGCAAAAACCAAGCTGTATATTGACAAAGACTACCTGACTGAGTGAAGGAAAGAGCTATTTAAGGAAGCCAGCCTAGTCGATAAGCATTGGGAATCAACTTGCCCTCATCATGGGATGTCACCTTGAGTGTCCCAGTGTCACCAGAAAGGCAGACGAGAAGTGGGGTGTCCCAAACCCATAGTCAGTTCTGTAAATATGAATTAAAGTTTCCATATTGTATCATTATATTTCTAGATACAGCTCTCAGGAACTGTTCTTATAGCCTGGGATTTACAAAAACAGAAAAGAAAAAAAAAAGTGAGATCATTAGTCAAAATTAGACTGGGTGCAAATGGGAGCAGGTTAAAACTACTCTTTTGCCTTCATGCTTGGAGCTGGGAGCTACAAGAGCATCTCACAGTAGGAACATGCCACCGTGGAGATAATTTGTGTCAAACTGAAGCTCTGCATTGACAGATAGCTAAGTACAATAACAATTAGAATAATAAAAGCCAGGCCTTAGTACATGCTGCATGCACGGACACTTGTCGCCCTTGAAAACAGCAAGAGGATGGTAGAGCTCTGTGTAAGTATCACTTGGTAAGCTAAAAAATGTGTAAGCTAAGAACGTGCGTGTGTTTCCAGATGAACTAAAGAGGGCAGCTTGCTGATGCAAAGTCTTAAATACACGTTTGAAGTGGCAAGTACATAGTAATACAGTGGAAGATGCTGCTGTGGTTTTGCAAAAGGAGCAAAACGGAAGGTATTCTTTGGAAGGATTCATACATTAGATGGAAGTGGACATCACCAAAAAAGTTTTTCTTAACCAAGGGGCATTTAATGTTCTAGTTTTAAGGCATTGGATTGTGCTGTTGGTGACGGATTGCTAACAACTGCTTTGGACCACACTCTTGCCCCAGAGCTTGAAGCAGACCTCAGGAACACTGAGTCACCACATTCCTCTGACACATTGGGTAATGGAAACAGTGAAAGAGTGAAATCTAAAACCAAAGCCACTGACAAATAAATAATAAAAAAATAGGGTTTTGAAGGGACATAAAAATTATCCCTGAGGGTTTTAAACAACCTCTAACTACTAGTGGCTTGGGCAAAGTCTTCCTGTGGACAGACTGCTCTACATCTGTACTCTTAATTTCTTACATCTTCCTTTGGTGCATCTGATGGAAACTCAATTCGCTGCCCGCTTGCTGCAGCGTGGCAAGCTGTACGCAACAACAACCTGAAAAGCCATGCTGTTCCTTCAGCTCCAAGTCTTCCCCCGAAGGGCAGCAGATGAAAGTCACACACTCACATTGTGGCTGGAGGCGAGCTTGGCCACAAAACATCAATATGCCATAAATTTCCTTGCAGAAAGAACTAAGATTGCATACAAAAGGAGAAATAACATTTTTTAAAAGTTGATTTAAGTCAAGCTCTTAAAATTTAGGAAACACCAAACTGAAAGTTGCCTGGTCAACTTTAATTTAGGCTCTTTCCTTGTACAATGGAATTTTGATTCAGTCTTTAATTACATGATCACTTAATGTTTGTTTCACAAGATCATTTTCTCATTCAGTGCAAAGCAGTTGCCCAGGCAACCTTCATCTTTGCATTTTCAAATTTTGAGTGCTCAATTCAACATTCTTTTTTTTTTTTTTTTTAAAAAAAAAAAAAGGAGGGGGAACATTTGTAAGGAATAACAGTGGACCTGGGCTAGGGGGTTTCCTTGGGGATGTATGTTGCTTCTTAGAGAGGAATGAAGTTCTCCGCCAAAGTGCCCATTTTTCCATGATAATTGTTCCGGCAGCCAATTGCTCCTCCCCTTCCCCAGCCAAAACAACGCTGGGGATGACAAGTGCTGCTGAGCCACGCTGCACAGCCTCTCTCTCCCAAGGTCCTTCGCAACAGAGAGCGCTTGCAAGTGCTCAAAACATGCTCAAACCCATCTCCAAATGCATGAGAACAGCCTCCAACCAAAATAATGAAATTGTGGTTTAAACTATCGGGGTGATTCTTCGGCTCCCAGCACAGGCAGGACAACGGATGTGACCGGCGCAGAGTGAGATATGCTTTTGGCTATCACAGCGCTACGTTAGTTACTGTTCCACCCTGGCCCCCAATTAACTCCCTGCTCCAGCCTCAAATCAATTAGGTTTATGCCCCTGCCCAGTTCTCAGTGTGCTCCAGTCTCACATCAATTCTGCCTGCAGTGATTTAGCAGTGATTTAGCCCCTGTCTCAAACGTACCACTTACCCCCCATGACATTGCAATCGTTCTACATTTATTTTCTCCTCTTTTTCATGCTTCTCCCCGCCCCTCCTCAATATGGGAAATTTGTCAAAGCACACCCTTTGCCTGCAGTTGTTTTGCTTTCACAAATTAGCACTTCCCAATAACAAAAGAGTTTGCTTGAGAAAAAAAAAAAGAAATCTCTGGTGAGAGCTTTGTGGCCTCAGTTCTCCCTCAGCTGATGGTTTCCCTCTTCAGCAACCTTTTTCTGCAACTACTCTCCCTCCCAGAGCTCCTGGCTTTCTTCTGGGGGGGGTCCAGAAACAACCAGAGGCCCCTGTCTTTTTTTATGATGCTTATTCAATTCTTTTTAGTTTGGTCAACGAGGGGATGTTGGCGATCTAAGCTGATGGCATGCAATTGCACCTAAACTGCCCTAGATAGAACTGCCAGCAAAGTCAGCCTTGCCCTGGGTTTTTGCACATGAGTACCAGCTTCAGAGCAGATGACAACAGCTAGCTGGAGTCAGGGGTCCGGGTGTTGAAGGAGCACATGAGCAGCAGCGCAAACTAAGGAAAAGAAAGAAAACTTAAGAGCAGAGGCCTGACTCCACCTTTCGCAAGCTACAGACTCTGGGTTTTGGCAGGAAAAGGCTGTAGGTGCTTTGCTCTCAGGTTCTTTAGGATTACCCTCGGTCAATCAGGGCTGAAACAGCACAAGGTCACAGGGGATTTCAACATCTGCTCTTGGTTTTATCATTACTTGGGTTCCCTTGCGGCTCTGGGGAAAAAGTTGGGCAGCAGGATAAAGACTAACCCAGCTCCACCTTTGCTGGGCTTCGTTCTTCCAGATTTGTTGCTCTTGTGCAACCTGAGTAGACTTCCTGGCTACATACTTCAATCTGAATGGTAGAGGCCATTAATGGCTCATTTTCAGCTCGCCAGGACAAGGTGAAAGGAGGCTCCAGCCTTCTTGGAGACAACTGCAGTGGGACTGTGCCCCATGGGAAAGGTGGAAAAATTAGTATCGAAGTTTGGGATGGATTTTATAGTTTATAACAGGAGCTTGTTGCAATTCCTGACACACACACACACAAAAATGGAGGGAAAAAAAAATCTTTCATATTCTAAGCCCTGTTTCAGCACTAATTAATGTTTCCTGTCCCCCCATGGCAGGTAGACAGGCAGGTATTATTATTATTCTCCAGTTCCCAGCCAAAGAGTCCAAGACACCGAACAGTCAAAGGCTGCAGCGCTTCCCCAGTGTTCCTCCCTGAGCAGGAGGGTCTGATCCTGCTCCGCTCAGCTCCAAGGGAGTTCTCCCATTGATTTTAATGGGAACCAGCTCAGGCCCACAATAAACTTCCCCTCAGCAGTTTGGGGCATCCAAAACCATCCCTCGCTGAGGGTTGTGGGTGAGCTCACAGCTTGAGGTGCTGCCTGGCTGGAGGTGATGCTGTGATGGACAGGAGTCAGCCTGGCGTCGCCGGCAGTGAGCCTTGCTCTGACTGTGGCACAACTCATTCACAGTTGCACAGATTTAGCGTAAGCTCAGGCTCCTCTGGTCCTACCAGCCCGCCTGCTTCCGGAGACTTAATATATTATATTTCAGGGTGCTAAAACATTTGTATATCCCTGCCTTATAAAACATGCAAAAATGCCATCTGCAGTTAGCATGACTAACTCCAAGCACGCAGTCCTACTACAGATCCCTTTGCAGCTTTCTTCATTTCGTTGCTAAACACTTTTCAAGAAAGAAAGGAAAATCCATTTTTAGTGCTAATGCCACCTGCAGGTTGAAGAAAAACAGTTGCAAGATCCCTGAAAACTGAACAAACATGCCTTTTTGTTTCCTCCCCCTCCTTCCCTATCTAACCACAAGGAATGTTATTGTGCAGCTGCACCTTTTTCAGGACAGAAATGACTTTGTCCGTTGTAAAAGTGACCTTTTCTCACTGCATGGCTCATGTTATCTACTCGTGGAAACTTCCGCCTCGCTGGTAGCTAGTGGTTTATGGGAAGGCTAAACCAAAATATCCATCAGCGCTTTTCTCTGCTGCCGTACTTGCTCCTGGTTCCCCTGCCCCGGCAGGATGTGGGATCTCAGTCACCGACTCTCCATCCCCAAGATGTCTAATTCAGATGGATGCTCCCATGTGTACTTATCCACCTGTGCTTACACTGCCTGAAGATGCTTAATGCTGGATTTGAAGACTGGATGCAAACACCACTGTTTGAAACGCAGGCCCCATCCTTGACCAACATGGCTGGATGCTCCAAACATGAAACTGGGAGCTGCACGTTCCATATCTGGACACTGAACACCTTCACCACGGTGTTTTCGAGCCTCACCTCAGTTCCCTCTTCTTTAAAGTATGATTACTGACCCAAGCCAGATCCCTGTCAGGAAGAACCACCCTGCTCTGAAGACAAAAATAACCCTAAATATGCTTCGCCAGCCTTCTATTATTGAGCACCACATTAGTACCAGCATCAGGACCGCCAGGAGCTGCTACCTGCAGGGACCAGTTGTGTCTTTCCCTCCACAGAGACCCACTCACGTGTTTCCCTCCCAGACCAAGGCATTGCAGCTTTAAAACCGGCTCTTCCCCTCCAAATATTGCTGCTGGGAACTTCACCACTCTCACCGGTTTATCATTTTCGTTAGTAGTACGCTTTCAATTACGCCACGGACCCTGCTCTCAGTTCTACGGTCATTTTTCCTGCTGTGGGGATTATATCTGGGATACAGTGAGCAGAGCTGGAACAGTCAAGAGTATTTGACTTTTTCCCCACCCTGAAAAGGGCATCTTGGACCTACATTTTGTAACCATTGGGCTTAAGTACATGAGACTGTGCAACCTGTGACACGATGTAACGCCGAATACGATGGCATAATGTTATAAGAACAGACAGAAATAATGTGGAAAAGCCCTTTCTGGCTCTAATAGGCAGCTGGTGACACAGGTGAAACACCTACTGTACCACTTAATAAAATTATTTTAATTTAGAATGGGAATGAAGAAATGGAGCCAATTACCTTAGTGGATCTGACAGGCAACCCTAAATGGATCCTCAGCATCCTCAGTTTGGGCCATTTTTATCCCTATGAATAATGATAAAATGACTCAGAAGAGATGCCTGAGGAAACACTGCGCGCTCCCAGCCCGGGTAATATTAATAAGGCAGGCTCCCAGCCACAGAGAAAGAAACCCGGACAAATGATCGTCTTTTTGCTTGTGCCCCTTTTCTTTGACTGAATTAGAGGAGAGGTGGGTGGGGAGGAAAGGGAAAAAGATGGAAGGGGACAGTCTGCCCTCCCACACCTGAGTGACGTCCCCATCACCAGACGGAAATGTCCGGGACAAGCACCATTGCTGACACCCTCCAAAAAAGAGTTTGCAGCATTTCCGTGGGCAGAAATAATAATAATAATCACGGCTGCACTTAGCTAGGTTAAAAAAAAAAAAGAAAAGTTTTTCAGGGGAAAGAAATCCTGATGCCGTAGAGTGCAAAGTGACTGTCAGTCAGGAGCAAGGAGAAATCCTGCCCCTAATTCCTTGTGATAAATAATAAATAATTGCAGAGGGTGCAAGGGCAGGGGGAGGCGTTTGCCACCCCCACGTACAGATCCAGGCCAACACAGCGTGCTGGACCGGGTGGACAAATGGTCTGTTCCACTATGGCAACTCCTATTTTCCTGTGAAAATACAGATTTCATGGTGCAAAATCAGTTCTGTCAGATTAAATCAAAATGCAATAATCACTGAGCAATTGCCATCTGATATCTAAATACCCCTACCAGCCTTATCCTACTACTAATTTTAAAACAGACATCTCTGAGAAGGAGGATTTTTTTTTTTCTTTTCCCAGGGAAAGGAATAAAAATCCTCTGAAGTGATAAAAATTAATCTCAATTCATGTTAGTTTCAGTGACAGCGATTGTACCAGGTGCACAGGCTGTCCGGCGGTATTTCTGGGATGAATTCTGCATCTTAAAATAAGACGGAGGAGCCTGAGACACGTTGTTTTGCAGGAAGATGTTTTTTTTTTTAATCCCCCCCTTCTCCAAAAAGCATCTTCCTCTACAACTTCTGGGGGAGAGAGGCCACAGGAACTGCTGTGCCTTTAAGACCAGATGTAACTTGGAGATCAAAAGGGCACAGCATTCACCCATGTCATTGTCCCCTGAAAGATCAAAACCTCATTATATACTTGGTGCAATATCTGCTCTTTTGAGGTAGTTTACATATTTCTCCTCTCTTTTTTCTTTTTTGCAATTTTTTTTTTTAAATTTATTTTTTCTTACAGCCCCCACTTCTGCTTTTCTCCATCTATTCTTATCACTTTCGAATTACAGAGATCTATTTTCAGATGAACGCGCCAAACAAAACCTTCATCTGGGGTTTTTTTTTTTCCTCTTCTCTCCTTTTTTTTTTTCTCTTTCTTTTTTTTTTTATTTCCCAACACGGCGGTACGTGCTTATGCCCGCTATCTGCATAAGTCTTTTGTGTATTGCTAATGGAGTGCTGGAATTGTGGCAGCTCTGAGCAGGGAATACATGTGAGCAACAATATGCTGACAGACCCCTCGGTGGAATCTAATCTGTTCCAGCTCATGCACTCCTCAGAAACTATTTAACTTTCATTAAACTGTGTTTGATATCAGCTAAATAGAATGCATACGGCACCAATATAGCTCATATGGTCTCATTCATTCGATCACAGCAGTGCTTTTTTCTTATATTTTCCCCCCACTTGTGTCAGTACCCGGTATAGCTGGGTAAATAGGAGACCTTTGAAGATATAGTTAGTACTCAGATTTCTTTATTCTTTTGTGCTGGTTTCTTAGTGTTGAAACAGTGATTCATGTATGTCTCAGACAGCCTCCATTAATTTCATGTAATGTAGCTTTTATCTCGTAGCTGGGACAACTATCTCCAGCGCTGTCTCCCCACAGCATCTCGCGCGCAGCAGCCCACCGGCTTCCCACCCCCCNAGAGGAGAAGTAAGGTAAAGATCTTTCCGTCCGCGTGGATGTCTTTATGTCTCATGTAGGGAGGAAAAAAGGCAGGGGGGGAGTGGAGAAGGGAGGGCTTTGTGGGGAGTGGGCTAAAATATCTTTCGTGGCAGCGGCTGGATAACAGTTTTTTTAACCTATTCACAGCGCACTAATTTGATTATGAATGCAGCGCAGTAGGAGCATGCAGTTTCTGGGGAGCGGGAGGAGGGGGCAATGGGCACTGCATTTACAAGCCGGGGCTGTTCAAAAGTTTGAACGGTCAAACGTGCCTAAAAAAAAATAATAATACACTTTCAAGACCAAAAATCCTCCCCAAAACCGTCATCAACCAAAAAAAAAAACCAAACAACCATTTCCAACGCCAAAGCGGCCAGTCCTTCAAACCAAAGGAAGCTGTGAGCGGGTGCATTACTACCACAAATAAACATTGCCATTGCATTTGTAAATAAAAAGAGAAAAAAGCTGGTTGGCTCTTTTTTCTCTCTCTCTTTTTTTTGCCTCTTGAATGATCCAAATGCATTAAAGACTTCACCTTACAAGGAGGATGGAAGAGGGAAAGCAACATCTATTTGATTGGGAAAAGTGAAAGCGATTACCTTATGCTTTCTTTAAAGATTTTTTTTCCAATTATGTTTTATTAAGTCCAAAGGAATAATCACAATTTTTTTTTTTTATATTGCTTAAGAGAAACAACATGGGGTCCTTTGGTAGAGGGAACCCAATTATTTGGGATATTATTTTGAAACCTTTTCATTTTATTAGTATACCAGAGGGTTTTCACATTCGTGAGGCTAAATCCTGACTATTATTACTTTTTTGGAAGAAATGTCTCACCGGGGCAATTAATTTTATACATTAACACTAGTCGCTGCTGTGTCGCACGTTTTAAAAAAGAGAAGGAAAGCAAGCTTCTCGCATGATTTATCATTCAGTTCATAACGGGGTCACCGAAGCCAGCCCAGGTAATACAAAATGAGCTTTTTCGAGAGAAAATTTTGCTGTGCAGCAACTTTGGAAAGTCCTGGGCTGCGCTAAGTTTACCGGCACTTTGAGCTGGGTCTAAAGGCAGCATTATGGCAGCGGCTGCCACAAGCTGAGCAGAAATGTGCCCTAGCTGCTCTCTGGAAATCAAATCCCACAACGGTAACTTTGCTCCCAAGCCCAGCGAGGCTGCGCGGGGACGGGCTCGCTGCTACCAGCTGAAAAGCTGATTCAAAAATTATTGAGATAAGCGTATTGACATTTTTACTATACGTTATTAATCTTATTAATAGCGTTAACAAAGGCTAATTGAAAAGTGCATCATCTATAATCACGTTAGTCTTCATTTTAGGGCAGTTTTGTCAAAGTAAACTAGAGAGGAGTAATTGCTGCTCTGCTGTTCTTTACCCCCAGTTGTGGGGCTTGTGTGGGGGCAGGACGGAGGACCGCCTGATTGCACTGAGCACCACGCAGCCCAAAGTCAGAGGCACTCGAATTAACAGCTGGGGTTTCCGCTACCACGAGCCCAAAGATAAAACCAGCTTTAATATTGCAGGGCGAGCATGCACAGGACCAGGAGTAGCAGAGGCGATGCTCGCCAGGTTTCTGTTGCATCCAACACAGCATCCCTGGTTCCGTCACCTTGCTCTCTGCTACAGGTAGGTAGCAACAGTCAGTCTGCTGTGATGCTCTTCTGTTTAAAAATGTGCTGGGAAAAAAATGTTCTTGTAGGACAAGGGGCAAGCACTCACATGGGAAAGGCAACAGCTGGGGAGCAGAAGACCCTTGGGTCCTCGCCAAGCAGGAGGAAGCCAAGAGTGAAACCCAAATGGTGGCCCTATGCTTGACATGCTACAACATCACCTCAAAGCCTCCCCAAGGGGACAGTGCCAGCACCATCCCCATCCACACACAGCACAAACGGCCATCACAGAGTCCCCACTGCAAGACCCCAGCAGAGCCTTCTCGGCTCAGCAGGAGAAAAAGCAACACTGGTGCCATTGCAGCATCCTCCCACTTGTCCTGTCCAAAGGCCACCTCAAAGTAATATCTCCTCATTTGCTTCCAAATTAGAGCCGGCAAAGCCCTAGTGATGCTAGGGCCACCCCGCAGGGCTCCCAGGCACCCTGGGGATGCTCCATTTTATTTTGGTTTTCTCTGCTTTGGGGCAATTTTGGAAGCCCCATTGAACCTCCCAGCACAAAGCACCAACAATCACATTGCAAAAATTCAAGATTTTTGCCAAATGTGTAAGCGGATCACTCATCTCTAGACCACTGCCCACCACAGCAGGGATGCTAGGCCCTTGTACAACCCATGGGGCTGGGGTGCAGCCCTTCCCGACTTGAGTTCACATCTCAAAGGCAACAAGAAGTCTGCAGTGATGCAGACTTTTTTTTTTTTTAATTTTTTAAATTTAAGTTTTCTGCAATATTCACTTTTGCTCCCATGTACCGCTGCCATTGATAAGTGGCAGAGAGGTGTGTGAACAGCTAAAACGGGACCAGTGTGGAACTGGGACGACACCAAGAAGCAAATGCTGAAGTGCTTTGCAGTCAGGTAAAGCTGAGAGACGCGTCTCTGATTCATAATCTCCGCTCAGCGCTTCTCTTGTGCTCTAATGAAAATCGTGGCATATTGGTCGCTCTCGCTGCCAAGTGATATGGCCGTGCCCTCTCCACAGTATCCAGCTACAAACACGCTTGATGGGCACTCTCCGGGGGGACTGCCTGCACTGGTTTTACATTGCTAACATATGTAGGTACACCTGAAAGCTACAGCCTGCCACTTCTCGTGGACCTCGCTGGGGTACCTTTGCTCTTTTGCCACCAAGGGTTAATTTTCTAATGGCTGCTTTGCTGCTGAAGCTGGCCAAGTTTTTCATCGCCTGCAGAGCACCACAAGCTGTGATTTGGAGCCAGAAAACACCATTAATTTTCTAAATAGGAAGGATCACATATGTAAACTGTCTGGGTCTATAACCAGTTGGGCAGGTAGAAGGCAAAGAGAAGGAAAGGGGTGGCTTGTTTTTGTTTTTTTTCAGGCACCGAAGCAAAATAAACCCGAGGCTGCTGGCTGCAGGGAAGTTTCTCTGGCCTCCCCTTTGCCTTCCCCCCACACCCCTACCACACACAAACTCGGCATCACCCGTGGCAGTGCTCGTTTTTACTGGAAAAGGTCAGGTTGATGATTTATTGAACAGTTATTGAAGTTTTTTTACACAAGGCTATATGGAGAAGTTACTGGAAAATTTAAGGAAAGACTACGCGAAGGTAATGGCTCACGGTTCATATCAGACCCAGAACCGACGCAAGCGTGGCCTCATCCTGCCCCACACGTGTCACTGCAAGCGCCCAGTTTGTACCAATGGAGATGACGGGAAGGAAGAGCTGGGGCCCCGTGGGCTCTCCTGCCCTGGGCGCAGCTGCCCACACCACCTCCCGTGCCTCGGTTTCTCTATTTATAAGCTGGTGTGCAGATACCGACCACAGAGGGGTGCTCTGGGTCTTAATTAATTAATTAATGCCTTGTGCAAGGCACTTGGAAGGCCTTTGGTGGAGAGGACTACCAAAGTTCATATTATTAAGTGGTTTTAAGAAAAAAATAATAGTAAATTCTATTTTCTTTTTGTGAATTTCCAAGTCTTTCATGCAGCACTTGGCACTGTGTGGGTTCTGCTTTCCATCTTTTCTTGCCTCTCCACAAATACTTCAGAGCTGCCTTTTCCTCCCTTTGTGAGCTGAAGGGGGGGAAGATCCTTGGGCAGGACCAAGGGCTCCCTCGATTGGCACCCACTGCGCTCAGCCCCAGCACCACCGAATCGCAGGGGACACCCCAGGGCAGAATGAACCCTCAGCCAAGGACCGGGGCAGAAAAATTCCATTTTTTCCAAGTTATCCAATACAGCAGACACAAAGGAACATGGTTTTTGCTTTCAGGTACCATGCAAATACCATAGGAATCACCGGCTGGATGTGTCTGTGATTGCACTGTGACCTCTGAGGGCCTGATCCTGCACTTCTTCACCACTGCCACAGTCTGCCCAACCAGACGCAATAACCACCACAGCACTGGGTCCTTAATTAGTGCAATATTCTCCCCCCCTCCTGCCTTTTCCCACTTTCCCTCCCAAGGAAGAGTATTACTCATTAAGGGCTCAGCAGAGCCCACCAGAGCTCATTTTAGCTGAGATCTCCCTATGATCTTCCCAAGCCTTTAGTGGGGAGCGAGCCTTGGACTCTCTTTCATGGGCTGCGTTGTGACCTGGCTTCAAAGTGTGCAAAGAGGTTCCACGGCTCCCTTTGTGCAGCACAGTCTCTTAATTGCACTTTTAAACACAGTGTAATTTTTGTAATTAACATTATGGTTTCAGAGGGCAGAGAAGCCTGCACTATGCTAATTACAAACTGGAGTAGTTGGAGTAGAAATTCAAGGCTCCGCTTGCTGGGGCCGAATGCAGTTTTTATGAAGGATTTCAAAGCTCCTCCGTGGGCTCTGTGTTCTGAGTTATCATTAGCATTTGATAACATAAAGAATTTTTATAACATGTGACAGATTTCAATGTGAAGATTTTACCTGATAACTGGAAAATTTACATAAAGACCTTCATTAGCTCTCTGCTCACATTACAGCAAGTGGAAGAACCATGGCATGCTGTCTCCCTGTAAGATGGGGCTTGGGAACTGAAGAATTTGTGCTTTATAATAAAATTTATAGTAAGTTACAAAGGGAGGTTATAATAATCCTCAGTGACGTTAGGAATCGGAGCAATTCAAGGAGTGAAAGAGAGCGCGAGAGGTGACAGGAGAGAATATTTCAGTATCACCGTGCAGCAGAAGACCACAGGCTGCAGCAAAGGAGCTGTGAGTGGGACCATAAACCATCCAGGAGAAGATGCTCAAACCACCACCGCAACACCAGCGTTGGGGCCAGCTCCTGAGCAAGGGCCAGGACCCACCTGGGCTCACGTATTCTGCCATCACAGCCGTTTGGGGCAGCTTTCTGGATGGGGTAGATGGGAATTTATCATCAACCTTCCTGCCTCTCTACTTGCTGCTGGGTGTAGAACAGCAGCATGCAGCACTATTTCTACAGGATGCGTCATCCTTCACAAGGGATATGTTTTCTTTGTGATTATGGATATAACGCATAACCATATAACCACACCATCACAGAATTCAAACTACGCAGAAACCATTAGTAAAAGTTTATCACTATCTCTCCTATGGCTTCTCCTGGGACAACACAGTATTTCCCAGATGTCTGCATGGCTCCAAGACCTTTCCATTGCTTGTTGAAGGGTGCCTGGCTACACCCTGTGGACGTTTTCTAAATATTTCATATTTATTAGTATTGCCAGTAAATAACTGAAACGGCTCACCACCACAGTGCCACAGAGATTGCAAACTTACTTAATTAAAAATCAAAATAACAGCTGATGTGCATGGAGCTGCTCTGTGGTGTGCTCCTGCCACACCAAACCAACCAGAGATGCCTCAGATGGGCATCTGAGCAAGGGAGGACATGGCCAGACCTTAACCAAATCATCGCACTACCCTCTATTTCACTGGCTTCTTCAGAGCCTTTTGATGCCGTCAGTACCGGCTAAAAAGCCTCCCCAGCATCCTCAGCTTGAGATAAAAACAGCCTCCAGCTCTTCCTGCAGGAAACCCAAGCAACTTCACCAGCTGATGCAGAAGCTTCATTCCTCAAGTCTTCACCCAGACTGTTAAAACCACACAGTATCTTTGACAAGCCTCCTTAGTCCTGTTGCATGAGGAACAGCCACACTGGATTTTCAGAGTCACTTTTGCAAAGCAATCTCCCTTTCCTCTAGTTTTGTGAGCCCAGTACTTGGAGAAACCAAAAAGCAACCTTAGATCAATGATCAAACTTTCGTAGTGGATGGGTTTTATTTTTACAAAATATTTGCTTCCAGCAGAGTGTATCTTAATTTATGAATGCAGAAATCTGTCATTAAGCTTTGACCCAGCTTCATGGCATTGTCAAATGCAATAACGTATCTTTTAATAGTTTTATATCAAGTAAGGATATAACATATCATTAGTTTAAATGTATTTGCAAGCAATTACCCCCACCAGGATATTTGTGAATGCTCATGCAAAATTGATGAAATTCTGACATGCTTAAACATTGTTCATTTAGCTCTATTCCTTATGTATAGAAAAAATAGAATAAATAATTCTGCTGCCACTTGCAAACTACAGTTCAGCATTTTCATTCTGTCCATGGTTTCTGTCCTGCCTTTAAACTATAGCCCTTGGTGATCATTTGGAAAAACAGTTTCATATATGTTTAATTTTAAATAGATGTACTAGATTATTCATTCCTCTTATTATTGTTCAATGCAGTAATTTAAACATGGACTAGATTTACTGCGTGTCAGCTGCCTTTCTTTTACAAAATGGGATAAATTATTAAATGAGTACAGGTTGTTTGACAACGGGTTTTCCAGTACTTCACAAAAGAAAGACCTTTGACATCCAGCTGTCTTTTGAAAAGAATAAAGAGTAAATCAATTAAGTCTCTATGCTGTGGTTCAAAAACACGCTGTTATGGCACATTCTTGCTTACCTCTAAGTTGACTTGGGAAGACTCAACCCATTGCTGTTGTACCACTAGGTAAATTATTCATTTAATTGTCAGGCTGCCTTGCAAGCAGTGCTCTCTGGCCCAAACACCTTAAATATTTCTACAACTCCGCCGCTTATTCCTCAAGCTACAGAAAACCATTGATATCAACCTCTAGTAACATTTGCCACCGACTTGCAGCCAAAAATACATACTTGTAAAAAGGTCTTCCATCTAGCAGAGGCTCAGACTTTCTGAGAGGAAACGTCTTCATTGATGATGCTGGGGAACCTTTGTGTTTCTGAGCTTCTACTTGAGAAGCTTTTCAAGAAAGTGGAGTAGACGCCAGTGGCGAGATGCTCCAAGCTCAGCTAAAAGTTACATATTAGAATATTCCCTTGCCAGGGAAACTGGACTGGCCGACCCAACGACCAGCGCTAATCTTTCCTTTCTCGTTTACATGGCCGCTGCTAATTGCCATATTTATTGCAAAGCACTTGGGGCGCTTTGAAACAAAGAGAAACGCATCAGCTTAAAATATCACGTCAGCAAACCGACCCTTTAGCCAAAGCAGAACATAACTACAACATAGAAAATTTAAAAAAAAAAAAAGAAAAAAATTAAAATTCAAGTAAAGCATAACATCACGAAAGCACACGCTTGTTTCCCTTGCCTGGCTCTTGCAGCACTGCAGCGGTACCGATTCTGTATCGACAGTGGTGGAACTCAGCAGCATAAGGGAGCGATGTGGGCAGACACGAGGGGATTCATGTTTTGCAACCCAACCTTGGCGTGGTGAGAATTTATGGCTATGGCTATTTTTATTAATTTTTTTGGCTCTGCAGAAACTAAAGGTGAGTTTTGGGGTTTTTTCTGCCAGAATGAAGATTTCCTTAATTTCACTAAATACTCTTGATCACCTCTCACATCTTTTTTGTCATGTTTTTCCATTCCAAGGTGGTGTAAACATTTTACACACTAAAGGCTGATCCAGGACATGAACGGAGATCACTGGAACTACACATAGGAACAGACTACCTGGCTTTGGAGTCTCCCAAATCCCTTCCTAGCCCATGAAGGATGCTCCCTCGCTATCTTTAGGTTGGAACTTCATTCATTCCAGTTTTTACCATCCCAAGTGATGGGATTTGCATTAGCTCCCCTGAGGGACTGCTCCTGCCAGGAAGCTTTCTATACTCTTCAGCTCTAGTTTTCTATTTCTCACTTTTCCCTCCAGGAGAAGAGCTTTTTGAGCAGCGTGACAGCTCGCAGGACGTCTTTGGGCCTGAGGACTAGCCCAAGGCCACCAGCACAGAGGGGTGTCAGGGCTGCAGGTGCCAACATGGAAGAGGGATATTTTTGAGCCAGTGATTTTGGAACCAGAGATTAATTTAAAAATAAAAAATAAAACAAAAATTCCAAAGTTATATCTTCTTATAAATCCTTACAAGGCTGTAATATTTTGCCTTGTGGAAGAAAAATGAAAGCAGCGGATGTGGGGTTTGCACCCACATTTTGTCTTAGGGGAAGCTTGTGTACACCCCACTTGAGATGCAGCTTGCCAGGATTTTGCTAACTCACGCAATCCCACTTTAAAGCTCTGCTTCCCAAGAAAAGGTTAAACAAGGTTTAAGTGCAATGTAATAAACCTTCACTGTTCATAAAGTTGTGTGATAAATGTATGTGTGGTTACTCAGGATAAAAGCATCAAGGTCAGCAGGCGAAGCTGGGAGACAACAGCCCCACGGAGCCACATCCTAGCACGGGGCAGCCCTTCCATCAGTGAGGCAAGATGCTCCAGCTCACCTGCAGCCCATTCCTGAGATGTTCACCTTGTGCTGGGATAACTCCTAACCCACCACAGACGCATTGCTTGTGACTTTCAACCCGAATTGCCTGGCTGCTGCCTTACCCCACACACTCTGGGTTTGCCGATGAGTGGTCCTGATGGGGAAGAGATGCCACCACAGTTTCCTGTGCTCATTTGTAAACTGGACTTGCCAAGGCCCCAAAGCAAAGACAATTGCGCTGAGGTCAGACTCCTCTTCTCCTGCTCGGGCTGAGAAGCACCTCAAAGCACACTGGGGCCCGTAGAAGCAAATGGAGTTCGGTGCTGCTGATTGCGGTTCAGGCGAGTAGAATGGCACTTCAATTATTATTGTTATTTTGAAGTGAAACTCTGATTGCTAGGGGCATCCCAATTTTATCGAGCTCATTTTATTTTCCCTACATTTATTTGAATAATATGTCCTTTGCTTGCAATAAAAAAATGCCATATACCCCATCATCACAAGCAGCAGTTTATATAAACATAGCATTGTCCTGATGGGTTCAGGTATGAACCTGTTCGTTTATAGAATTTCTCCAGAATTTGTTATATTTATGAGTTGGGAAACAAATCAAGAGGGAAGCATCCTGTATGGCAAGAAGTTGCTCACCAGCAGATTTGATTCACAAGGTACAGATGCGGTCCCAGAATAATGCTCTTGTTGGGAAGATAGTAAAAAAGCATAATTTTTGGTGTATTCTCTTCCCTTTGGGTGCTCAGGGACAGGACAATTTTAGCTTCAAGTGGTTAAAATTCAACATCAAGATGGTCAGAGCCTCTCTGCCAGCACTGCAGGAGCGTTGAGCTGCTTCTACGTGTGTTGCGCATGTGTCTGTGAGTGCAATCAGCAAAGGCCCTGGAAAGAGCAGGACTGAGACAGGTACCCCTGGTGACACATGGGACAACAGACAACCAGGAGAGGCTGATCATCAACACAGTAGTCAAGGGTCATCCTCTGTAGCACAGGAATACTGGAAAGACTGTTGGCCTGAAGACGTAGTGAAGTCTCATCAAGAACGGAGTAAATGGGAGAAAGATTTCATTCCTCAGTTATACCAAGCCCAGACACTCCAGCTGGTGAGAAGGAAAAGGGATTTTCCCCATGGGACATGTAACAATAAGGACTTCGCATCAGCAGCACATCAAGTCACAATATTACTCTAAGTGCCTAAAAAAAAGGAATGACAGTGAGTCCTTTTTAAGAGGTTTCATGACGGGCTGTATCCTTCCAAGCCAGTATATACTGAGACCATGCACATCACCGTGACGTGCATTAACCATGAAACATCACGGTGTGGAAGATCAGATGTCTTCAAGGGGGCACTTCTTTCCCTCCCATGCTGTAGGATGCCTGTGGCAGATGAGCCATAAACCTAATGCTTTATACGACGGCTGGCAAACGCTCCGTTGCCACCAGAGGCATGCCACCAGTGAGGCACTGGTCAACCCATAAGTTGTGTTCTTACAATGATTTCCTTCAAATGGGATTGTCATCATGATCAGAGAGCTATTCACTGGGAGCAATTGCCCATAGTGCATATGTTCCCTGTAGGGAGGATATACAGTGAAATGAGAATTTTGGAGTTAATTTCTTGCATTTCATACCTCCTGCAACTTCACCCATGGACACGTTCCAACAGGCCAGGCTCAAAAGTTCTTCATCTGACTTCAGCAAGAGTTTTGGCTCAGCACAGTCCTGTGAGACTCTGCTGTATATGTTTTGGTCAATTAGAAAACAAAACATGAAAACAAATACTCCTTGAATCACTCTACAAGTCCCATAGGGCACCTTGTCCATCCTGCTGACAACTCAAATATTTTCCTTTCAGTCTGTTCCCGCCATGGTTTTCACTGGCCAGCACAGCATGGCTTTCCAAGATCTCTTGGGAGACCAGTCCAGTGATCACTAGACTTATGGCTTTTTTCCACAGCATCACTTTTAAGTTTTCCTTAGCTCAGTTCCATCCCATTACTCTTTTTGCTTAAAATATCCCAAATAACTCCTCTTATGCAAACACTAGTAGCTTTCTTGTCTATCCAAACTCCTCACTGGAGACATCTCGAATGCTTCTGCTCCTAAAGAAGTCAACAAGCCAGCTCTGCTAAGGATGGATTTCACCACTTGGGTGAGGAGCTGTCTGAAGAGGTACATTTACTCCTCATTTCAAGTCCTTTAGACTTACAGCTGCTGTAAGACTCTCTTGCACTGCCAAAGAGCCTTAGTGTAAGCCCAGCTTCGGGTGGAAACTCTCCCTGAACCCAAGGTGTTCTGGTTCCTCTCCCCAACAGCTATATGTGTGTATCCAGCACCGGCATTTCTGGGTTACGTACTTAAAGAGAATGACTATTTCCTCCTTCACGTATGACAAGATGAAACAAATCACCCAGTAATACAGCAACATGCTTCAGGACCTGCAGGAGCTGTCTGCAAGAATCCTTTGGCCATGCAGTTATGTCGTGATATCTAAAGAAACTCACCTGGATGAAAACAGGAGGGTCAAATTTATTCCTGGAGCAACTCATTAATCTCCAGAGATTAACTGGAACTGGAAACTGCAGCACAGACCAGTTGTGTTGTATTTCTTACCTGCATTTAAGAACTACAGAAAGTATCCTGGCCTCTAGAACCATATGGCATTTTTCCTCTTCATGAGATTCTTTCAATAAAGGTATAATGGGAGAGAGTAATAAATACCATTATTCTGTTTGGAGATTCGGGGACTTAGGCAAGATCCGATCAAAGCAGCTGGTGTAAAACATTCTCCATCAGGAAATGCCATTTTGTCAGATAGGAACTTGGTGCAGGAGCCAGCACGGGTTGATAGAATTTTATCTCGAACAAAACTGAACCACGGTGTTTTGGTGAGAATAAACTCTAAAATTAAATTTCATTGGAACAGAGCGAGTCAATTATTCATTGCAAAAGAAAAAGTTGTTCTGAACTGTTACTTTACATTATATCCCTAATTATGAAAGAAAAGAAATACATAATTGGAATGAAACCTTTTGATTTATTGAACTAGAACATTTTGACTAATTCAAAATAGCATGTCCTAGAAATGTGTTTTTCACAGGCAATTTCAACTTTGTGCTTTTGTTCCAATTCAGAACAAATCTCTGCATTTTGAAATCACAAATTTCCCAGTTAAATGGAAAAATGATGTATGAGAAAACCAAGCAGCTTACACAAAACGGATGGCAATATTACACACAACTCCCTTTTCCAGCAACTTCTGAGCAGCTTTAGGGACTTGTGAATAGACAAAGTAGGGCACTGAGCAGCAGAGGAAGATGCAGGATGGTATCAGAGATGCAGAAGTCAGAAAGAAAATGCGGTGTTGCTCTTCAAGAGAGATATTATCAGGGGCGGGGGGTGTAAGGATGCATAACACTCAGGGAAACTGGGTGGGACTCAAAGCTCTGTCATCAAAACAAACCCTGGGCACCCCTAAATTACCCTGTCCTTAGATTTATGCGTGAATCTGCTCTAAGGAGGTTGAATTACAGTCCACTGACTGTTTCCTTCATTATGTGCTGGAGAGTTTACGGTTTTTATTTTACCTGCTCTTTATCACAGCTCAAAAGTCGTAAGAGGCTACAGGATCTCAACTGCAGCTTTTGGTCCTGTGTGATGGAGCACCGTGCTAAGCCCCGGCGCCATGAGGGCAGGATGGTGCCTCCAAAACCCTGTTTCTCCTAGGACATGTGTCATTACCTCTGTCATTGCTCACCGATGCCCTGCACAGCTGGTCCAATGTCCTACCCCTTTTTTTGGAGGGCAGGACAGAGATGCCTCAAGGAATCTCATGCTGGAGAACTGAAAGAAACTAGTGCCCTTCAAACAAATGGCAGCTCCCGTGTGGAGGAGTTACCCTGAGGGTCTCTAGGCTGCTCCTTACACTTCCAGACCTCGCTCCCCACTCAGCACAGCCCAAGCTGCAAGGTAACACATCTCCATCCCTGGAATTGGTCGGAGTGGGAAGGAAAAGCAGTGACCAGGCTATTGAGTAGTTAACCACACAACTGCTACCTAATGATCCTAATTTGCATGATTTTAATAATAATGAGTAAAACCAAACTGTTAAGTTGCACTTTCTACCTCAGCAAAACTGAGCTATAATTGTGTAGAGAATAATTTTATGGGTGAAGTGTGCCCTATATTATAAGAGATTAGAATAAAGTGCTCTAATATTCAATGTCTTAGCAGGTGCAGGCACTTACCTGGGCAATTAAAATCTTTTTAATATACAAATCACAGCCAATGAGACTATTGGCATGACAAACTGGATCTTTCAGGACATATTGTGTTTGTCTAAAATAGATTTTTGTTTGCTAGCAGTAATTTCTCTAACTTTTGTTTAAAAGAGAAAATGACTAAATGCAGATGAATTTGCAGAAGATTCTTAAAACCATTTGTATTCTATCATTTCAGTGAAAGCATTTAACACGTCCCTACCTTTGTGTAATACACACATTAATGCTCTTCACTTAATATCTCTTCTTAAAAATATACCACGCACAATTGACACATTTCAATAATATATCTGCTAGGGACTACCAGGCTGCGTTGAATCAAATTTGGCCTTGAAATAACAAGCAGATCATGGAAAGCATATGAAATTTTCTTTAATTGATGGATTCATTAGGTTCATTAAATGCTCTCCTTTGTGCTCGGCGTATTCTATAAATATGAACAGGTAAAAGAGGTGCAATGTTTCCTATCAAGTTTGCAGAAAAGCATTTTCCAGTTACTCTTCAGCTGTTTTGCAACTTCAAAAAAATGAAGGAAACTCGATTCTGCCAATAACCAGCTCTGCACGTAAACCCACGCCACATTAATAGTTTTGGATCCTGGCTACCTTTCAAAATACATTGATTTTGCATCCAAATATCAACTGAAGGTGCAACAGAAATCACTTTTAGTAATTAAAGAGTGTAGCAAAGGCAGAGAAGTGAGGTTGGTCACCCATGCCCACTGCTTTTCCTACTGACACGGAGCCAAGCCCAGCTGATAGGGTTCTGCTCTACAGGAGAAGGGCAGGAGATGCTGGATCTCCCATAAACCCACTTCTCGGATTGTCACAACCCACAAATGCAATTTGGGTGAGGATAGCAAATTGGACTGTTCCTTTCTCCTTACTGCCTGGTGGAAAATGATGCAGGTGGTTTCCCTGTCAAGGAACCAAAGCCTGGAGGCTTCCTCACTCAATTCACACCTCTGCCTGTGGGAAGAGGTGCAAATTGCACCTCCTGGAGCTGCCTCCCCAGCGGGGTTTATCTTAATGGAGGGCACACATTGTTTGCACAACTTCCCTTTGAGCAACTCCTCTCCTAGAAGGAACAGTCCTCCAAGGTGGTAGACCACTGGGATCCCAGAGGGATTGCCACAGCTCCAGTAGTTACAGTGATGGGGCCATGCCAAGCCCATTCTGGCTGCACCAGGATGGATTACAGCCTTTTCCATCTGGGAAACAGGCTGGGAAAAAGAAGTGCTGAGCACCTGGAAGAAGCTGGAATAATTTAGGGCTGAATGCAGACTGACAGCTGCAGGAGAAATAAGTTGCATGATAGCCAATGGGGACATACTAAAACAACATGTGCAACCACAGAGCAAGTCAAATGATGAACGTTGTGCAAGTTCACCCTGTTGGGAAGTCTTCTAACGTCCCACAGTGGCAACAGCCTGACATCAGTTCACATACTCACACAACGCATTCAGCAAACACCACGTAGGTGAGTATTTGGCTAAGAAATTGGGGGAACTTGAAATATTTGGCAGGTAACCCTGTCAGTCCCAAGTGAGGTGTCCTCCTCCTTGGAAGAGGTTAGTGGTTTCCACAGCTTTGTTTCAGCAAATAGGTGGAAAATACTTAGAGCACAGCTAATTAAGATAGAAAATAATTTTGTAATATATGGATGAGCACAGGCTCTTCTACCTCAAGGGATGTTTCATGACTTTTAAACCCCACACCTTAGAAAAAAATGAGTTATGTTTCCAAACCAGACTCCCCTTTCCAGCCTACAGAGAGATGGGCACCTGCAAAACAGAACTTGCACGACCTGTGCTAGACACTAACTCAATAGCAGTGTCACTCCTCAGAAGTTGTCTCTCCATATATAACCCAAATAGGAAGCCTCTGGATACTGTCTTGGACATACCATTCTTAGGTGGCTGAACTCGAGAAGGATGTTTAACTTCATATTAGCAATAATATTTTTGTTAACAATAACACAATAGCTTTCTCTGTTATCATACAACTCCATCTCAGCTACAAACACTAGTCCCACCAGTGTCCTTCTCCATGTCCCAGGTCTCTGACAGGTCTTGCTATGCAATTGGAAATGGGCAGCTTGGGCCCTTCTCTGTATCTGGGTGATTTTGAGTTATCACAGGGATTGCAGTAATGCCCAAGAACCTTCTCCTGGAGACCCTTCCTGTGGTGAGCAGCAGACCTTGCCAGAGAGCATGTACAGAGGACAAGCTGGAGAAAGCAGCGGCCACCCTCTTTGCTGAGGGGGTTGTTTGGCTGGCCCAAACTCCCCAAAGAGGTTTGTGAGTCCAGATCTCCCCATCTTTCTTTTTTAATGCTTATGTCATTAACCACCGCATACTTGGCTCTCTTCTTGTTAACCCATAAATACGGCGAAAATCCCTGAAGTTACCAGTGCCTTAAAAAAATAAATAAATAATGCAAGCCCTGAGCCTCTCTGCTGCTGCTGCGGAAACAATTTAAAACCGAGCTTTGGTTCATACCCAAGCTACTCCTTAAAGAAGCTTAAAGCACTTTAATGTTCAGACATACTCGCACGCCCAGTATCAACATTCTGCCTGACGGTCTCTTCCAAGTTAGCTGGGAAACACACATCTGCAACTGCTTTACATACTTTTTGCATTCTCATTTCCTAGGCCTAAAGTCTTCCACTATCAAGCCACAAATTAATCTAATTATTTGGATACTTAGGCCATGCGGGCTCAAGTCAGCAGACAGTCAGGCATGTGTCTGTATTGCCTCTGCAATGTGACTGCTGGGGGACTATTTAAAGATAAGCACATGCCTAAACGCTGCGCTGTATTAAGCCTCAATATCTTCAGAAGTTGGCTTTCAACTGGTTTTAGGCAAGTAAAGAATTGCCTTAGAATAGAAAACCAGAGCATGGGAAGGTATTTACCAGGTGTCACAAACACCCCGTGAAAAGAATAGATTATTTTTAACAAAAATACTCAACATATGGCTGAGATATCTGGAATAATTATGAGAACGGAACAATAAACAAGAAATATTTTCGTAACTCATCATATGGCAACTTTGACAAGTTTGAGAAGATGTATTTCACCTTTAGCATCACCTTCTAAAAGGCTGGCCAATGACAAATCAGCAACTTTTTTCCATAGCATAAACGTGGAGGTGTCAGGTTCTACAAGGGGTGGCCATTAGGCCAGTCTTGCCTTGACCCTCTGGTCTGCCTGGCCTAAAGAAAAGTGATTTGCAAAAAGGGCCTGCAACCAAAAATAAAATAGCACGAGGCGTGAAATAGTTAAATGAAGAGTGAAAGCAAACTGTAAGAATATCATGTTTCCAACTGTAATGTGGGCATTTATATGCAATCCTTAAAAACGTTTAAAGAAGCTAAATTATCCAGTCCCATTATCCTGATGTTCAAACTCCACACATGACCTGCTCCAGGGGAACAGCAGAAATGTGACACCCCTTTGGGGACCATCCTGGGACAGCCGCTGGAGGGGACATCCCAGCAGGGCACTGAGGGATGGGCACACCAGGAGCAACTCTGGGGCACCAGGGATGGAGCCCTCACTTGTCCTGGGATAGAACCGGGAAATTATGGGGCCCTTTTGCAATGCATTTCCTAAAAGACCAGTAAGGCATGGGGGAAAAAATTGAGGCCTTTTTGTGCCCGAAGTCCTGCTCCCCTAGTTGGGCAGCGGGTCTGCACCACCTCTCTGCAGCTCCAGCCTCTGCCACCCACTCGCTGCATGACCCTGCCAGCGCTCATGATACATCGTCCCGTCACCCTCACCGTTTACAGCAAAAAAGCTATTTAGCCAGTGCCTGCAACCCTTCAGCCCGCAATGCCTTGACAGCAGAGGTTATAGGAAAAAAAAAAAAAGAAAAGAAAAGAAAAAAAAAGAGAAGTCGAGAAAGAAAGAACAATGTGCAATCGGCACTGCATTAGAGATGGAAAAAGTACTTAAAGCCTGCAACATTCATCAAGGCTGAATACATAAATGCCACATTTTGAATAAGCCAAGCAAAAGACAATGACAAAGGAAAGGCGCGTTGCTTCAGGAATCTCTATCATTTTCATTTGCTGCTGTCAGGAACCTGTTTTTTGCCTCTCACTCTATCAGCCATTATAGCATTAATGAAGTAACCTCACATAGTTATTGACTGGCTTGTCAGAGTCCCTGCCTGATCCCTTAATAGAAACCATTGGTCTTCAGTTAAAAATGGGGTGAGCTGGGAGGTGCTGTGGGCATGTGCTGAATTTCAAGTGCACTCCTGAGGTTATCAAAAGCCATGAAATGCAAATTATTATATTTTTTAAACACACAGATTTCATGCAACTGAGCATATAAAATTGACTAATACTGTACTTTATGCATCCCTAATAATGTTTCCAAATATGCTCTGCATATGATCTTTTCCCAGAAAGTTGTGGGTGGTATTTGAATAAGCAGAAACGGGCCTACTTTTATTTTGCGAATAAAGTAGTTTCCTGGATGGTGCAAGTCTCTGTTCCTTCTAATAAAAGGTAATGTTTATGCACTGTCTGTTCAAACAACACGGGTAATCCTTTGTCTGAATTTCTGTCTCAGATCAAAATCATTTTTCCTTCATCATTTTTTTTTTCCTTCTCCTTTCATAAAGCATCCTAAGTCCCAGAACTAGTATATTCTCATTTACTAGAAATTGAGGGTTGGCAGAGGGTCTAGAAATAACTTCTTCTCCCAGAAGGTAATAAATCCAGGGAGTAATCTAAAACACCGACTTGTTAATTCCAGCACCGCCATGGCGTTGCCTGCGATATGGGGACATTACTGAATCAGCCCTGGTTGACAAGCAATCAGGACCCTCACAATGGCCGTGCAGAGCGGGACATGAGCACATCCTCACATGTCCGCTCGTGGAGGATGAGGCAGCCACAAAGAGTTGGCCACCTTGGTATCTGGTACAGCACTCGAGCCGGGAAAAGCTACGGGGGAACCTTTTGGAAGGTCCTCCAGGGAGGAGCTGGGGCCTGCGCTCTGATGATTTTTGTTATAGCTCTTAACGTAACGCCCAGGTGTGCGCTTTGCACATCTGTGATCAGCTACATGGTGGCCTGAGCATCACTGTGTCCTCTCAGTGCATGACACTCGCAAACCCTGCAGCCCTGCCCTGTGAGAAACCTACTTCAGCACATTCAGCCAGTTTTCTCGAGTCCAGCTTTGCCCGCAGGTAAGAGTTTAAAGCCTTTCGCCAACACAGATAGCCCTAAGAAACGTGCTTCTCCCCTGTCTTTCTACTCAGGAGACTCTCGAAGGTTAAACGTAACGAGAAAACTCACGTCTCACTCGGCATAGACAGCAGCAAGAGGAATAGTTCTTCAGCCAGACCTGATTTGAGATTGTTCAGACCTCTTGGGTCTGCAAAACTGGGTTGGTGTTCTCAGAAGAACAGGCTCCCATAATAATTGTGGTCTTCTCTCTTTTCTGATTGGGCTAAAAATTCTCTGCGAACAACTCTCACGGCACTTCCACATCCCTGGTCTGAAATTAAGCACATTTTTCCTAATGAATACTCTGTTTGTTGATTTGGTGACGCTTTTCCTGAGCCTGAAATATTATGAAATTCTTTAATTCCACCCCCCCCACCCCTGCCTTGCTTTCCCCAATTAATTACTCGTAGGCTGTTTCCCTCTGTAAAAGACATTCCTTACATAAAAACATTTGGTGGGTAGCACGTTAGGAATGTCTTTCATTTAACCTATTTCCAAAATACTCCCTTAGCCCTGCATGTGGTGCCAGCAGCGCACTCGCTCATCCCTCGCACAGGCCTGGGAGAGCCCCAGGGCACTACAAAACCTTGGCTGCTCCAAAACCGGGGGAAAGAGGTTTGGGAGGGTCTTTGAGAGGACCACAGCATCACCCCAGAGTACGAACACCCTCCAAGCCTGGGACATCCCAGCATTGGTTCCAAACAGTCGTCTGAACTCCCTGCACTTGGTACATGTTAGCACGTATTTCCAAGGCTGATTTGCGAGGGAGTAGATCTTGGCTGAAATATTTGAGATTAGTCTGAACTGTCCAGCTCTCCCAGACACTGGGCTGGGAGACCATTTTCTCTTAGAAGTCTTTATTGTGGGCTGAAACCCACAGTTCCTCCCCAAAGCTTAGCATCCCGAGTGCTCCTGGACAAGAAATAAATCCCAGTTGTCCTCATCATGCAGGACAAGCTTATTCAGGCTGAAAATAAACTCTGCTCTTTGTGTACAGGGAAAAAACCCACATAACACCACTTTCTAGCTGATTCAAGGTCCGTGAGAAAATAAACGGGACCACAAACCCCTATGCCTTCCACCAAAGCTCAGGTTTTGGTCCAGCGCAAAGTCCAAGTAGCCAATGAGCGGCCTTTAGGCTTGCTCGTAGATGTGCGCTCAGGCACGCTTGCATGCTAGCAACTCAGAAATGGGCAGAGCAGTGGGCTCAGGGGCTGACATTTGTGTAGATTCTTGCTTCTTTAAGTGATTTGTCCACCCCTGCTTATAAGCTCTACTATCTTTCGGGAGTTCTTTTCTTTTTTTCCTTCAGGATACACTGATGTCGTGTTTGCAGCACGAAAAGCCCCGCTTGCCCACAGCTCCTCACTCTGCTGCAGTGGCATAACGAGTGGCCCGTATATAGAACATCACTGCCAGGAGCTCATCAGTTCTGATCCTCTAATTGTGCTTAATGATTGCTAAAAGGAACCAAACAATCACGCGTGAACTTCGGCTTCCCCGGTAATTAATATTGTTATTACAGAATTGTTAATAATTATTAGACTCCAGCATTCTAGGAGGCATCAAAGGTTTTGAGCATCTCCAGGAAGACACAGCCTGCCTGAGTCCTGCTTCATGGTTTCTTGCTTTGTCCTTATGTTGAACGTAGCCCTGGTATGAGCCCAGAAAAGCCTCCTAATTGCTTGCAAGAAACTCTGACACACAGGGTTCCAGCCTTGGGACCACCTTTGTTTTGGGGGACATGCTCTGGGGTCCTCGCAGAGCCACGCACAGCTTTTGTGCCTTGCAGCTGCCACCATGGGTGACACCCGAGTGAGGGTGACTCGGGCGTCGCGGCGAATTTTCGCACGAGCGGCGCAAAACTGAAATGATTCTTCAAGGTTGCTCAACAGCACATTTGCAATTGCATTCGCTGTATGCAAACAGGCCCGGCTAGTTGGTGTGTTTTGTCGAGTGCAATAGATTTGGCATGCAAAAGCTGTGTCTTGGGGGATTTTTTTTTAAATAAGTAGTCTGGACGTATTGTAAGAGACAAAGTAATTAGCATTCACTCAGCCCAGCAGGGCAGCAATTTAAACTTTTACAAAGAGTCAAAGTTCAGGATGCTGCCCTGCCATCAACTTTCTACATACAGAAGGGATACAGCCTGGAATATCCAAATGTTTCAGGCTACTCTGGGTTATTTGAAACTCCAACGGACACACATTACTATGGGGAAATTGCTTAATCTGCTGCAGGATTTATTGCTATTGTACGTTCGGTATGGAGGTCTTGAAGGGTCAAAAAGGGCAGTGCCCAGCGCAAGTATTTCATACTATATTGAAAAGTTTCTGACCATACCTTTAATCCTTCAAAATCATTACACCCTGTTTTTATGCGGACACGCATATAAAAACACTCCACAAAAACGAATCCGCGTTTACACCCTACTCACAGTAATCCCACAGTGTGGGGAAAAGAGGGAGGTGAAGCACTCTGCTGCTCGCGTCTATCCAGGAAAAGGCAAGTTTGTTGTCATATAAAGCAAATAAATAGAAAAGCCAGAAAGAAGAAAAAAAAAAAAAAAAAAAAAAGAGTCCTACTGTGTTGGATTGATTCAAGAGTAAGTGCATGCTGCCAGAGAAATAGATTTTTTTCCCCCCGTTAGGCAGTCATTTTTACAAATGTACGATGTGAGCACTGATTAGAGCTCACAGAAAAGTGAGCATTGCTTTGTCCCTGGTTTTTTTGTTCATCCTGCCCTTCGCTCCCCGTGGCATGACCCCACTCTGCCAGTCAGCCCCCGTCTGCTCGGGATGGCTGGTGGGGAGGGACAGGATCCTCAGCCCCTGCTGAGGGGAAATCCAGCACCCCGAGGCTCACAGGGGTGGCACTGAGAGGGGACAGGGGGATTGCAGCTGGTCACAGGACAGACAAATACTTCACCCCACTTAGCGTAATTACTTGGGGCTTTCGGAGAGAAACCAGTAACAAATTATTTTCTTTCTTGTTCCCCCACCCACCCGCTTCAGGCTTGCACTTGTAAAAGCAGGTATAACTAACCAGAAAGAGAAGATGAGAAGGAAACATATCACAACACATTGTTTTGTAGATGATTCCCACTCAGTGAAAGCAAAACAACTTGAGCAGGAAGGAAACTTGGGTACCACAGACCTAATGTAACAACAGACCTGGGTGAAAAACAGCCTCATCTAATTGCTCTCAAAAGTATTGTCATTGCTCTGCTGGCTTTATTTGGGAAAAAAAAAAAAGTTGAAAATTTTTGTTATGTGTTTTGGTGGCATCTTCGCACCTCACAGAAATAAAACAAAAAGTAAAAGCAGAAAGAGAAGGAATCAGCACATCAGGATTTTAGGCCTCTGGCAGGGACAAGCATTAGTTTTGTGCGTCCCCAACCTTCCAAATTAAAACAAACACACAAATGCCTTATTTGCAAACAAAAGTATCAACTTGCAGGTTTTTGCTAGTTTTTATTTACCAAACAAAACAAACTTGGAACATAAACAGTTTGTCTCTTTCCTGTCTCCAGAAGACCAAGGAAAGGGTATTGGCTCGGTAGAAAACTGAGGAGTAACAACCCTCCACCTCCCCATCTTCACCTCACAAAGGGAATTTTTTGCCTTCGCACTTTACGTCAGGCGGCACAAGGCATTAAGTAACTTTTCTGAGTCAGTAATTCAGGCTGCCCCGTGTCTGCGGGAGGAGATGGGGATGACTGAGCGGGTGCTGCGCTTCATCAACGTACCCAACAACGCTTCCTCCTAAAATGAGACCAACTTGTTTCCCCTGCCCCAATGCAAATCTGTACTCGCTTCAGTCATCGGAAGGTCCAAAGGGTTTATTTCTTTTTCTTCTTTATTTGAAGCCTACCAGATTTCTTCTTCCAGAATGAGTGCAGTCAGCATATAGGTTTCCTAAATATTTATAGATTAGTCCAGGCGAAGCACAGAGAGAAAAAATAACAAAATTATGAATCATACAAGATCTCCACATTTCTTGCCATCAAGAAGTTTGGAGAGTTTGGATACTTGTCTGACTGCCGAGCTCTAGCACTTTCAGAAACCATATCAGATAAACAGGATTTTGTCAAGCTAGGTCAAGGCCAGCAGCCCCATTAGCAGCCATGGATGAGGTGTGGGGACCTCTCACCTGCTGTCCCTGCACAGAGCCCTTCATCCCAGAGCAGAGCTTTGCTACAAACCAAACCCAAGCTGATTTCTTTGCCCACTCCCATCATGAGCTTACGCAAACTCTTGTTTCTACATTTTCTCTTTTTCTGCCACAAGTGCATTTTCTCATTGAAAAGAGAAATAACTTGTTTTAGTGTCACAGGCTTTAATTAAGCATAGTTTGTCTAGAATAGCTTCAGGGGTAATTTATTATTTATTAAAGAAAGGTTAGTTATTTATTGGGGTGGGGAGACATCTGTAGTTACAACCTCACAGAATAAATCACACAGCCCATCACTCAACCTGCTTTAGGACATCAGTGGATTACTGCTGGGGTCAGGAAAAGTATTTCTTTTACTGACAAAATGTTACATAATAAGGATTTTTTTGGTAATTCCAAGTTTTCCTCGAAGCCGTGGTTGTTTCTGGTCACTATTCAAGAACAAGACATTGGCTTTAAGGGGGGGAAATAAACCTTGGACCTTACACATCAGAGTGCTCCAACATCACCATGCTGAGCACCATGAACAGCACTGGGTGCACAGCATGGGACGGGCTGCCCAAGTCCCCAGTACAAACTTTTTTCCTTCCCTCCAGCCAAGGCAAGATCCACCACCACATGTGAGAACAAATCCTGGTGCACATAGACCAGCGTGCAGGGAGGCATGCTCCAGGAAAAGGCAGGACATGCTGGAGACAAGTTCTTGCTGCAAAGAGAAGCTCCCTGCAAGCAGAGGACTATTAAACAGCCGTTCGAGGGCAGGAGCCTATAAAGCCAATGAGGGGCCCATAAAGCCATGCTAAGTCATATTTTTGCTTTTCTTTAAATTAAAAAAGCTTTAACTTTCCCCTCACCACTTCTGGGCTGAATTGGTTTGATCCAGAGAGGTAGTTATGCATAAGAGCAACCACTTTATATTGAATTAGGGGATTTCTCATGCAACACATCTCACCAATTACAAGGCAGGGATGCAATTCTATGATTTATAATACATTATACTGTTAAGTAATATAACATTATAGATACAATTTGTACCTATCTCTCCATGGATTAGAGAGGTGGCACATGAAGAGTGGATCATTAAACAGCAGTGCAAGGCCAGGGGCCAAGCACTTCTGTTTAACAAGCTGCTCCGAGTACCACCTCTCTAATCCATGGAGAGAGAGAGAATAAATTGTTCCTGTATCTTGTTATAAATCATGTTCTTTGGGGTTTTCTTTTAATTTTTAATTTAAAAATAATAATAATAATAATAACTTCTGTTATCTCTTTCCGGGGCTGAACTAGTTTTAACTGATGGCACTTCTGTTCCGGAAAGGGTCTGAAGCCAGATTGTATAATTTACAATCTGGCTGAATTTGAGGGCGGTACAGGGGAGCAAACCGGCTGCACCATCCCTCTGGGTAAGGGAAACTACTCTCCTGGTCAGACCATTCAGTGGCTGAAGCATCCGTATCCTCCCAGTTGCGGTGGCATGGCAGGTGGACAACCACCTCCACGCTGCCCCAGGTGAACAGGCTGAATTCCATAGAATCATGGAATCGTAGTCTAAGAGACAAGAGCTTCAGCCACATCCTTGCTCCATCAGGAAGAAGTGTCCTGGGAGCACTCAGCAGCCCATCAGCACCTAGTTTGCACACCATACACCCACAAAACCCCACCAAGTAAGCAACTTCGTGATCCAACGCCTTCACGGATGGTGACACCACATTTCCAACACTGACATTCCCCAAGGCTAAATAATCATGTTGCCACTCCCAGGCAAGAGTTAAAAAGTGACTATGGCCAAGTAAGCCAAGGTCTTTGGGAGGACAGGGTTGACGTTGGTGGTATTTCAGTGCCGAGTGTGCAAACCTGCTCCGCTCGACGGCCATCCATAGCAGCTGAAGGTAAGCTCTTTGACCTCTATCTCTTCTGTTTATATTACCTCTCCAAGGTCAATAAACATAGATACAAGTCTCTACAAACAATACACCGCTTTATAACACTGATGCCAATATTAGGGTTCCATGCCTCAGCTTCCAGGTTTATTAAACTCCATTATAATCCCCTTAATGACGACAACACCTTTCTGTAACAGTACAGTTGCTTGGCTGCTGAGGAGGGTGGCACAGTGAAGGAGGCTGAAGATATAAGGACACTGTTAGGCTGCCTTATAGACTAACTCATCATGTGACAGGTCATTGATTTCTATTGACAATTTCATTGTAATGTCAGAATGAAACCTGAATTCATCTTTCACCCGCTTCAAGAGTAAACAATGGCCCTTAGAATAGAAAAAAAAGCATAGTGCTAAAAAAATAACTAAAATAATAAAAAGAATCCAGCTTTTCCTCAAAAAACATACAGAGGACCAAGACCGCTTAGCAGCTATGTAGAGCAGAGCAAACTATTAATAGAAAACACATTATTTGACAAATTCTATTGCTGCTTCCATTTGTAAATTATTCACCAATCTGCTGTCATTCACTCAATTCTTTTCAATTTATGAAAATATATTAAATTAGCATCATTCCACAGAAACTATTTTCAGTCTCCAAAAAAATTTCCAAGGGATATTTACAGTGTTTGCTGACAAGACATCAGCACTTCAGCCACGAAAAGGTGTCGTTGCTGTCCCCTGGCTTAACAAGCAGCTCTTAAACAAATAGGGATTGGGGGATACTACGATCAGACCTTCGACGCTGTCTATGTTTGCAATAGAAGATGAAAAGGAAAGGCTGGCAGGACTTGGTGTTGGCACCACGTTACATTTCTATTAATAAAGAATGGCAATCAGCTCTAGAATTAATGGGGATCTGTTATCTCTTCACACACACAAAGAATCTGTGTCTGATGTGTTCACATGGTCTACGATGCAAACGATGGGGCCAATACATTCTTTTTTCTGTTTGATTACCTCTGTGCCTTTGCTCTGGTCTGGTCCTGTATGTTTTTCTATGGCAAAGTATGTGCAGCCATGTAGGATAAAGATCTAACTGTCAGCACAGTCCCCCTCTGCATTTCTAGAGGCTAGGCAGATATATTTCATATGCCCACAAAATGCAAATGGAAATTTCCAGGTTTTGGCCACCTGTTGCTTTTCACCACTATTATTTAATTGACATGAGTTTGCACATGGTGCAAACTAAAAGTTTGCCGGATTTAAGGCTAAGATAATTCCAAAGTCCTTCACAACTATCAGATGTGCTGGCAGATGGGAACGCTGAAGTAAAGTTTTCCACACCATGAGGAAAAAGAAATAGACGCTGGAGCCTTAAAAAAAAAAAAAAATACACCTCTTCATTTCACTTTCACGGGATTCAAATGACTTACAAAAATTCCCTAAGCAATTTTCCTGCAGCACAGCTCCCTAATGAGGCTGGGGAACCAGCTTCTCTCCACACTACCACAAATAGTCAGGACTGAACGAAAGCTTTCTTAGCTGGTACAGGTCTGCAACGAGAAGGTAGAATCAGTCTTTCAGGGTGGAAATCACGCTACTGATGATAAACCGCTGGTCACAGCTCAGCCATCAGCCAACTGCCTTTTCTAGTGGCAGACCATCCCGCTATACGTTCTTAATTTTGAGACATTTGTTTGGGATATGCTACTGTAGGTTGCTTTTTCAGCCACAGTTACTTGGGCTCTTGTTTCCAGTGGTTATCTTCAAGCAGTCTCAAACTGAATAAACAGTAAAGAAAACATCCAAAAATTACCACTTGCCCTATCAGGTTTTAGCATAAATAGGAACTCAAGATGTTTCATGATATTGTCTTGGACTACTGGGAAGCATGGATAGAAATGCTTTGTAAGTCTAGAGAAAAAAAAAAAGAATAGCCATTAAAAAAAGGAGGAAACAAACCGAACAGAAAACCTGATGAGGCGGCGTTAGCTGATAGAGAATTTGTATTCCTTTCAAAACATTATCGTATGCATTGCCTGTCTTGTCTGTCCAAGTGACATTGCCTCTCTAGATGTGGCCCATCTAGCTACTCACAAGCAAAAGAGTCATCCTGAGATCTTGTCACGTCCATCTCGCACAGGGAGAAGAAACCTGACAGTTCCTGGGACATCTTGGCAAGAAGAAGCAACAAAAAGCAGCCAGGAAGGGAAGCAGGGAAGAGATGCATCTCTCAGCAGGGAAGAGATGCATCTTGATAGACTCCCCCTCTCATTCTTCTCCAGCCTCCGGGCCCAGCTGGACTCAACGTCCCAACTGCTCTCCCCATTAGGACAGGGACATGGGAAGTGCGCGGCTGGCAATGCACCTGACAGGCTTGAAGGGATCCGAGAACACCCTCAGGTTCACAAGCACCCGGAGTTTGCCAAATCATTTCAGCTCATTTCTAATTGTCAGCGATCTCTATTAGCTCAGTAGTGTGGCTTTGACATAAGGATGAACAGAAGGGTTGTTACTGGCTAGTGATAGGAGAGGAGCTTCTGGTCCAAGGAAGAAAAGCATCTTCCATGGCAGAAGGAGAATCTTTTTTTTCCTTCCCACAGAGGCTATACTATATGGAAGGCTAATGGATAGAAGACAAAGGGACTACACTATGGATGTCCATCAGCTTAAACTTTTCCCAATATCATATTTTAAAAAAAAAAAACTTCATTGTAGTGCTTCAGTCTTAAGCAATAACAGATCCATTTTATAAATCATCTCTGAAAAAACAAAGAAAAAAAAAGGAAGATAGCACCATGCAGAGCTACCACAGTATGGTGCAACTCCATCTGAACCTTCAACAACAAGAGAAGGCTCGTTTGATGGTGACAGTTCCTCCTCAAGAGCACTTCCCTCTCAGATGGCTGGTCCCTCTGACATCCAGCACCATGGCACAACTGTCCCCATGCCAGCTCTAGCTAAATTTATGCAGCTGGAAAGAAAATGGAGAAAGGAAAGAAGAGTCTTGACTAATGGCTAAAACTGCTCCAAGACCACTTTTTCTCCACTTATGCCATAATTCTGATCTTTCCACATTATTTCCATGAACAACACCCCAAGTTAATAGGACCTAAAAATAGTCCAAACACTTTTTTGGTCCTGCAAACAGCGTTTCCTTCATGCATGTCTGCCTGGTGATGCATCATTACAATTGTAATGAGATAGCTGCCAACCCTGGAAGGGTATATTGCTCCATGTACCTGGAATGCTAAAGAGGGACTGAAGCCATTATATGAGATTAAAATTAGTTTCACTATATAGAAATGAGAGAGGCATTAAGTCAGGCCTGGAGCTAGAAGTTACTTGAGCTTCCCAAACCATCCAGGGCCACAGCCACCCCTGCTTTAGACTTAAACTTTTGCCCAATATGACAATGAGCAAAACCGTCCCTTATACCCCAGGAGTGACCCCAGTTCCTAGTGATGAGACCCTGGGATGGGGTCAGTCATTCAGGTGGCAACAGCACCCGCTCGTAGAGGTGGGAGGCTTTGCTGCTGGACAGGAAACGTGCCAAAAAAAGGGAAAATAAGCCAACCCTAAATTAAAGCACTTCCAACATAACGCAATTACACTACATAATGTTTACTTATCTTATAACACACCCAGAGAGAAGATAAATGTCTAGTAAAAACCACAATCCACTATTAAACAGCTATAAAATACTTTGCTGTCTTCCCATTTCAAAAGCTCCCTTAGTATAAATAGTGGTCAAAAGTTCAGTGAACTGTCTTGTAGTCTGGTGCTCCATTCAAACCCTGCTATTTCCAGAGAGTCTCCTGACACCGTATCTAATTTCCAAAATGAATATGCTTTAATTTTCCTTCTTCATGCATTGTGCTTTTTCCTCATTTAAAACAGCAACAGCCTCTGGCAGTAAAGGACATCACATTTCCGAGCGAGACGAAGCTTTTTTCCCCCCCTGCTATATGCAGGAGAATGGCATGGGTCAAGGGAGAAAAAATGTATGCAAAAAACATCACACCCCACTGACCCCAGTATATTTTACATTACAATTTTGCCATTTCCAATATAGGTTCATTTTGCAGTGGACCATATCAGCCATATTTCAGGATTTACACACACACACACAAAATTCAGTACCTGGAGCATTGTCTGCATACGGTATGTCCTAATGCAATATATGGATTGTCTTATTAATGTGTAGTGTAGCTTGCTGAGAACACAGAGGCATGCAGGGAATACTTATGCATGCCGGGGAGGCAGCACCCGTGTACCTAGCGTGGATTTGTATACACATTCAATTATAGCTGCCGATAATACGCACGTGCATTTTTATGTCTTCAAACCCAGGCTGCTCCACGCTGCAGGTGAAACGCCTGAAATCAGGGGGATTTTCAACAGGGAAGGAGGGTTGCCATATAAGCCTTCCTCCCCTGAGCCATTAAAGTCCCTGTAATGGGGCACCTGACACAGGCTCAGACACACAAGCTGAGGATGCCCATGCTTTCAGTGGGCAACAAAAGCAGCTTTATCCCCTGGCATACGTTGAGAGGCCTCCTTCCACCTCTTAGCACAGGCAGAGCCGATGCAGAGCCTGGTACGGAAGGTTCTAGTAGCTTCTCAGCTCTTTGCAGCCATCCTCTACTCCCAGGTGCTGTAACAAAGTTCAGCTGTGGCCAGAAGCTCATTGATTAACTTAGCCAGGACACGTGGAGCTGCAGCAATGGAGGAAAAGGTGCACCTCTTGTTCTCCCAATCCTTCCTCCGAAGGCAGGCACACCAGAAAAAGCATGAAGTGGAAACCTGGGGCAGCCCCTGTTTTAACCAGAGGTAAAACCCACACAACAGCAACATTGCCTGACAAAAGACCACCACAAGTTTGACTTCATGTACTGCTAAGACCATGAAGCTCACAGAGCTGGCACGTCTGACCATTACAAACAAAATCATCATCCGCTATTTGGACTGAAAAATCAAAGCAGTCCAACTTTCTTAAGTACCAAATGCCATAAAATCTTGCTGCTATCTACAGACAATCAACTGGGCGCAGACTCACAAGAGAGGCAATACAGGTGTCTAAAGGCTAAACACAGCAACAAAGCAGAATCAGGTAACAAGGGGTAAACATAAGTGGGCAGAGGGATTAAAAAGTAGAAAAATAATTAGGTTCTTGCCACACAAAGATAAAATCATCACCTTTCACATCAAGCAACTACTCCAACCTTGCATCTGCCATGGAAAGGAGCAACTTCATGTCCTACAACCACCAAACTTTCTCTGCTTATCATCTCAAAACATACTTTGAAGCATCATCGTGCTACAAAGCTTGAAGCCTTTAGAAAGAACAAAAAGACTTACCTGAAGTTCAGGGTAGCCCAGGACAAGAAGACCCACGTGGCTGGATGGAGACATTCAGAGGGAACGTGAAGCAACACGCAGTAAATCTTCATGCTTCAGGAGCAAGCAGAAGCTCAACCCATGGTGGCAACAACTCCACAAGTGTTTGGGATACACCAATTAACTCCCTTCAGTTCATTGGCTGAAATTACTCTCCAGCCACACCCTGCCAGCCCAGCTCCCCAGACCCTGGCTCAGCCTACCCTAAAGCCTGGGGTGGATCTCCTGGCCCAGAGAAAGCAGCTTTGGGTTATTTCAAAGTGCTGGCCACGGAATTGCGGTGAGGACTGGCCAGGGCTCTATGGGAATATGGTCTACTTTAAGAGGAGGCAGCTGAGAGCCTTGGGACCTTGGGGATAGGAGGTGGGTACAGGCTGCTGAAAATGAACATAATGCCGTTGCAAAGGCAGCACTTCTGTGTTATTTTAAGTAGAAATGGTAAAACGTGCAATATTTTCTTCGGCTGTTAGCTCTCTGAAATGTCAAGGAGAAGCATCCTGTTGCCTGGCAAGTTGTGGACTCGGGGCTCAACAGGTTTGCTTGCTTATTCTCAGCATTTACCTGAACAGGTTTTTAATAAAAGCCTTTGAAGAAAGAAAATCTCCTGCCTGAGATGAGGCATTGGGAACCTGAGTGGAGGCCCCTGAGAGTTGCTGAGCTACTTAGTGGCAGTCAATTGCATCCCTGCTATATCCCCTTCCTTCATAATTGCAAATCCCCTCCATGATGCTCTGCACAGGACACGCTTTTCTGTAAGCACTTATTGGCTGGGACCCTCATGGTGGCATTTACACTTCTACAGTCTCAAGAATTTCTGTGTCTCTGGCAAATGTTGCTGTGTTTCAAGTGGCCAATTTGAGTGAACTAAATGTGCAGAACTTGGTCCTTTCTGTATTCGTCTGGGGCTTGAACTTGTCAAAATGAACCTTTCTTTCATAAAATAATAATAATAAAAATAGTAACAACAACAGTAATAATAATAATAATAATAATGTTCCCTTTGGCTTCAGAGCACCAGTTTCACCAAGTACTGACCATTGAAAGTTCAACTGCTAATGGCTATTTTGAAAAGGGAAAAGTCTGGAGGCAAATTAGGAAGGAAAGAATAGATATTAATCATTTTAAAAATCATTCTGTCCCAGGCATTATTTTCTTTTTCTTTCATTATTCATGAAGAGTTTTTCTGCATCAAGGCCGAGTAAATTCATAGGGCCTGACCCATGCGAACACAACCATCACTGTCTCAACAATGCAGCCCAGCTGAGTCTATAGATAAGAGTCCAAATGTAAAGAAAGAAAGAAAAAAGAGATGATTTTATACAATGGATCGAAACATACACGTGAAAGTGTAATCGTCCTTCTGATCAGTTCATTTCCCAGTACTCAGTCCACTGTGTTCCCATCCCACCCGTGGTGGGGGACCCATGGTATAGGAGTCCTGACAAGCAACATTTCTGCTTGTCAGGGCTGTTTCTCTGATCCCTCCTCTCTAGCCTCTAAAGCCAGTTTGGTGATGTCAAGCCTCTTTTGGTCAAGGGAAGGCCTCTTTCTTTTCCTTTTTTAGCTTAATTCCAGAGCTCACGGAAACTCAGGAGCTTCACTCCTCACTTGGGTAACCTGCGTGGCCTTTTGCTGCAGCAGGGCATGAGGGGACACCACGAAGAAATAAGCCGAGAGCCATTTGCAGCTCTCTCTGCTGAGAAACTGAAGGTCTTGGGGGAAAAATCTCAATCCAGGAGAGGCTTTTTTCCTCAAAAACTCCCTCAGGAGATATTTTCCCATTTGGGGTGTGGAAAGCACCAGGATTGCAGCAGGTATGCTCATGCATTAGGACACAGATGGGCACCGTGCCTGTGGCAACTTCCTCTTGCCAGAGGATGAGGGCAACCAGAAAGAACCTTTCAGAGCAGAAACAATGACAATTCATGGACCTGTTTTCTCGCCCTGCAGTAATTCTCAGCATCCCCAAGTAGCCCCATCTTTGTATGCTGCCAAAGAAAAATGGCAACTCAAGAGTTCCCTTTGCTTCAGGGCAAAATAACCCAACGAAATACTTCAGTATATTTATATTGGTAACCACATTCCCTGGATGACAGGAGTTTGCAGTGGAATGTCTTTGGCAGCCTTGAAGGTAACTGGTGTCCTTTGCCCACTCTCAAATAAACTCAGCAACATGCATCCTCGCTCAGGCTCTGCAGATGTGTGCTTCTGCAGAACACACTGTTAATAATTAATGCAATTGTATAAACCCCTAGATATATAAATCCACAGACAGATCCTCACATTTTGCCTGCTTCTCTGTAGCAAATACCCAAACTGAAACAAATTTAACAAGATACATTATACAAGTCTGCAGACAGAAGTTGTATCAAAATTTTAACTATCTTCAGCAAGAAAGCGCTTCTATTTCCAGTAACGCTGGCAGCATATACTGTAGCTAGGCAGCCGCATTTATTTTCAATTATCATTTTTGCCTTTTTATACAGCATAATGAAATGCCTGGTAAATTATACATTTTTGTAAAATACAAACTTGTCTCTTTATTTGCAGCTCAAGTCTTGCAGGATCGTTTTGTCTGCATTAGTTCTAGCTCTTTATGAGAGGCCAATTACTTTTCTTAGCTGTAACACGCAGGGTGTGATATCTCACTCGCCAGTCCTTGCTGAGACGCAGCCTGGTGCCAAGTGACCATGTCTAAGGCTCAGACCTTTAGAGAAAAGGGTGAGGAGCCCCAGCACCCTGTTACATCACCCATGCTCATTTACTCCATCTTTATCACCTAAGGGTTTCAACCCACTCCCCTGCTAAACAAAAGCAGATTTTTTAGGTGAAAAAAAATGCGTATAGCTGCTCCCCCCAGTCTCCCTTTAGAAAGATGCTCTCATGGCAGATGGATCTCAATATGCCGTCTCCCAAATCTTAAGCAACTCTGAAAATATAAAGTTCACTTCCACCAATGGGCCGTCTGTATCTACACCTCTCAATTCCCTGTCTCTTTAACTGGCACTTTGAACTAGTGAACACCTCTTTAATCTTGCCCCATTATCATCCTAATAGTACCTCCCGATATTCATAAATGTCTAGCAAGACTTTCAGCTCTTTGGTACGAAGAAGAAATATCCAGCTAAATTGAGAAGATTACCACATCACCACATAAATCAGTGACAGGCTGCGTGTTATTACAGTTGATTTTTGTTGACAGTTGGCTGTAGGCAGTTGTGTTTCAAATGCCTTTTTTCACTGGGAAATTAAACAAAATTCCATGCAAAATGCAGCCCTCCAGTTCAAAAACTGTAAATCCAAAATTAGCATTTCATACTTTAAAAGGTAGCACAGCACAATTTTCCATTGAAAGGTCTGTACAGTTGTCACAAATGGGTGCTTCACACATGACACTAATGCTACTGATGCCTTTTAAGAAAGCCACCTTTCTCTGATATTATTTTCTTCTCCTAATAATCTGCATACACTATAGTTCATCCCTATGGAAAAGAAAGAGAGCTCACTTACTTATCTCTCATACGGGAGCATTATGCTTTCAGCAATTCAGACAGATAGGCTGGACGGGAGGGGGGCGGGTTGCCAAATCCTCTGTGATAAGAGAGAACGAATTGTGGCCAGCAAAAGGTTAATCTTCCCTCTCCGAGTCCCTCCTTCCATCTCAGCACAACCTGGAGAGCAAAGAAAATGCGAGACTTACGAAGTGAAGGCATACTGGCACAAAAAACAGTTCCTACTGGGTCGTGTAGCACTTCACATACAACGGCCTTGCATGACCTAATTAAGGAAAAGCCGTCGCTAAAAGTCAGGAAAGCAGCTTGGGCGATATCAGGGAGGACCAGAACTTGCGAAGGAGTTTCTGCTGCCAGCAGCTGCTGATCTGCCATTTTTTTGGCTCGTGTATTGCCCGCTGCTAAGCCAATTTTTGAGGGTGTCTCTGGTGTCAGCAAGTCCCCCAAGCAGCAGCAGTTGCGATGGAGCCTCTTCCCCATCTTGAGGTCCCTGACATCGGCTCTGTCTGGGGTGCTAGCTTGGACGACAATACCACCACAAGAAGTTTATCATTTTGGCTGCATATAATGCCATGTATTGAAACAAAGAACTGCAACTCTTACTCCTGGGCATGGGGACAGGCATATAATGTGGTTTGTCAGCCAGAAGATGTTATGTGTGTCTTCACGCAAATACTTTGCTGGCAGCTAACTGGCTTCTGGCCGTGGAGAGTCAAACGTCCTCTGGTCAGAGCTACTGGGCTGAAAAGCAAATCACCAGCCAATTGCATCTGGTTCATTTTTCTCCCGTGTTTGAGGGCAGAGGTGTAAGGCCATGGGGATGACGGCCCATGTGAAGCACCGCCCTTTCTCCCAGTCTTGTCCTCGGAGAGGAGCTAGGGATGGAGAGTCCACCTACTGATCTCTGAGCTGCCCACTGCTTGTAATCGAGAGGAAAATATGTTCATACTAGCCAGTGCCAATAAATGAAATATTTCAGTTAATATTGAAATGGCTTCACCTGACTTCATCTTCAGGCATTTTAAACAGCCACCTCCCTCTCATTTGCCCATGGCTGGGTCAAGGTTCAGTTTTAACAGCATGTGCCAAACCTTTCCCTGGTGTTAACTCTGCTGACAGAACCAGACAAGATGTCTGTGAGAGCCTGGTCCAAAATCCATGACAGTGCAAGGCACATCACCCATACAAAAAAGCTCCTGATGCTCTACTAGTGGTTAGATTTGCACCTAATTACAGGCAGAGACTAAATAGGGTCAAATAATAAAAGTGAGGTAGCGATTGCTTACCAGTTGTCCTACTGGGGGAAAAGGATCTGGCTGAGAAGGGTGGAAAATGGCGGCATAAGTGAAAGCAGTGAATGTGATGGAGCGATCCAGTGTTGTCTATTGATCAGAGGCTGGAAACAGACCTCAGCTCCACTGGTGAGTGAGGTGCAGCCTATATAGAGTGATTGAATGATTTAAGGTAGCACTTGTTCAAAACTGGGAATATTTATACTGAAGATCTGTACCAAATACCATAAAAAGGATTACGACACTAATATGTTCTCTTCTAACTCTATGTACACATTTAATATCTCAGTATTTGATTTCCAGTGAATATTTCTTGCAAATTTTCAAAACACACAAGAAGTGCCCTCCCATTTCTGCTTGGGACCAGCTCCTCGGGAAAACCAGGCAGTGGGACACAGGCCAAACTGGCAGTGTAAGGGAGCATGGTCCACAGGGAAAACACCGTTTCCCAACTAAAAATGCCCAACACAAGCACGAAGCAGCAAAACCAAAACCAAGAATAATGCTTGAAACAACATCTGCCAAGGACTGCAGTTGCAGTCTGTGTACACACAGACAGGTATTTTCTGTCACATGAAAAGCCTGAGAAGTGCTGCATCAACCTGTGCCTTCAGAGGCAAGACAGGTTGTTCACTCCATGGCACAGGGGAGTCCTCCTCCAGGTCCATGCTCATGCAAGGAGGAGACAGAAAGGCTGATTGAGAGGAGGGAGATTTCAGAGCACATGTGCACGCTCACCCCAACTAGAGGAAGGCATTGTGGGTGCCAGGGGCTGATGATGGAGACACAAGGGCTTTGGCTGAGGAGGAGCTCAGCGGCAAAGCCCAGCCACAGCTAAGCTGATGTTGTGCCAAGGCATCTCACGGCATCGAACAGCCTCATGAAACAAGTCAACAAACTCTCACAAAAAACACGTCAACAGCTGAAATGATCTTTAAACAGAAGAGATGAGATGACCTGCGGTGACCGCGGTTGGAGCAGGTGAAGAAAAGGAAATGCAGGAAGCCTGACCAGCAGTCATGGCAGAGCAGGTTGCTCTGAAGAGTCTGCACAGCTTTAGAAATAGAAAGTCTCCTGTCATTCCCTGACGTGCAATTCGTTAAAACTGTTGTTTCTCTGAAACTTTTGGTTTTGGCGTCCCTACAGGCATCGTGTAAAGGAGAGAGTCACCGGGTTTGCTGTTTCAGTGGATGTAAAGGGTGTGAGCAACCCCTGTGCTCACCTAGTGTCATTTTCTGCACAGCCCAGGTGATCACATCTCAACAGGAATTTTTGTAGCACACCCAGTAGGATGCGATGAAGTCACAGTGCTTATTTCACAGAGACATCCAGCTTCGACTGCAAGATTGCACTCAGCTTGGATTGTAAGCCATGGGATGTCATAAGAACAAGTCAATTATTCCACAAATGAAGGGAAATACTTTACAAATTTTAGCTGAACTAAGTAAAGAGGAGAAATAAATCTGTAAACCATCAAATGGTGCGTCTGCTTATAATTATTATCATGCAAGAAATATAATGTTAGTTGAGCAACTTAATTCTTTTTGTGTTTTGGGATTTCCTACTTCGCATCTCTTTGCCTACACATCTAGATCTCCAGAGCAGATAATTTTTTTTCCTGGTGCCGCACATAAATGCCTCTTGACAGGAAATTTTTCCTTTCAAAGTATTGTGCATGTGGCTGCATTTAGAAAACACAGTTCAAATACCGGTCTTCGCTTTGTCCTTACAAGTTTTGAGTATTACCCAGAATTATTCACATGGCAAGAGCTGCGCTCATGACAGGAGTCTTGAAATATCATCAGCTGGCCGTCGCTGACACAGCTCGAGCACTGCAGTGTCTCCTGACTCCAGGCTTGTCGCTACTACCAGCTGAAGCTGGATTTAACTGCTGGCCAAATCACCGAGCTATGAAGGCTTAATACACTGTCTGGAGTTGAGGTGCCCAGAAAACTCTTCAGGAAAAAATAAATGTATAAAATATCCTAAGGGATATGAGAATCGGAGCTGAAATTTAGTATTTTCCAACGGCTCTCACCCTTCCTCCTGGGACTGCAGTTGATCTTTGATCACTTCCCTCATTTACAAACGCTGTCATCTCACCATTCTCCTCCTACTCTGTATCATTAATACAAATCTGGAAACAATGGCTTTCTCACTGCTAAAACATTGCAACATCCCAGTATTTGTTTCCTCTTCTAAAACGGATCATTCATTATAACCCATATCCCCCAAAGAATTTTATCACTTGAAACCTGTTTGCAGTGAATCTAAAGTAGCTGGAAAATCATCATCTCAGAAATTCCTGTGTACGCTGAAGCCGACTTCTCCTGGAAGCCCAATAAAGTGCCAAGTCCCTCTGCAGGCAATATCCATTTTTCTTCTTTCTGATACAGTCTCCAGCAGTAACCCCCGCAGCTGTGCACGATCCATTTTTTCGCCGCTGAAATTCACTGCTCAGCTACGTTAGCTCTTGTACCCACTTCATCCAGAAGAGTCGCAATAATTGCCTCCTCGCTTCACCGTCCCCACCACCTCCATGCTTATCGCAGAGGTCAGCTTCTCCTTTTATCTCTTCTATAACCAACTCATTATTTGCTGCTTTCTCTTGCAAGGGGACAGGCTGCAGCTCCCTGGCTCTTGCCCTGCTCCAGTTTTCAGGGTGTTTGTGCATCTCGTTTGAATATTTCCTCCAAAAAGGACATCTCTCCTCTCAGCATTTGAAGGTAGTATTTTACTTTGTTTCCTAGGGTCTCAGCAGCAGCAGAGGACTTGGATGTGATGGAGCATCACCAAAATACACATACCTGCAGTTGGAGAGCTGTGCGAGCAGGGATTTTCCCACTAGATCTGGGCAGCTATCGGGATTGTGGAGTGTTTCTGTAATAAACTGAATAGATACAACATGCTCACTGCTTTTTACTTCAGGAAGGTTATGCAACCTAGTAGTGTTAAAATATATTAAAGGTGAGGCTTAGGACCCAAATTACCTAAATGCTGCTGGAAAAGAAAGAAATGCCGAATATAAAACTAAATTCTGCAGAAAACATTCCACGCTGCTAACAGTGTAGGTAACTATGGCTGTGCAATATTTACTGTCGGGGAAGCTCGGACCACATCTTCCCTTTAAACTACTCTTAGTCAAGAATAAACCCCTGTGTCAGTAGATGCATGGCTGAAAATGCAAGGTACATAAAAGGGCAGCTATCCCTCACTGTTTTACAAGTCACCAAGCTATCTAAATACCATTGGAGACACTTTAAAAAGACGCAGATGATCAAGCTCTGGACTAACCTACAAAATTGAGGAGGACTTTTTCTTGGGACATACCATTTTTTGAAATAAAAGCAAATTCTGGACAGCTGATGTGCAGGTAATAAGGTCTGGCGAGCGCAGGCGGAATGGGGTTCACTAAAATCAGCCTCAAAGTGTTGCTCACAAATTGTCACCAAAGCACTGCGAGAGGAGTGCAGACAGGGCAACTTCTGCAGAGATACTCATGACTCTCTTGCTTCCAGGGGCTTTCAGCAAATATTGCGTACTTGTTCTCCTGTTTGAAAACATGCCTCTTCATGTAAAACATGAGATCTTTATGTTTTTAAATAACATATCCACTCACATAATGTATCTCCTTTGCTCAGGTGAACCAACCATCAAGCAGTGGTGATGATGTCTGGAAATAAGAATTTTCTGGAAAAATAGCCATTTGCCAGCTTTCCAACCAATGTTGGTGCAATGCAGCTGAACTTCCTAATCAATTGTAATTTGTTATAATACTGGCAACAACACTGCCCATGCACACGTACATAAAAGAGCAATACTTCACTGTTGTTTAATGCTAGTGGGAAGCCCGTATGGGCTGGGTGGCTACATGCTCAGTGCACAGGAGGGCTTCATCCTGAGGCCACCAGTCCAGCTGCAGAGGTAGAGTCTAGTCTCAGTCTGCAACCAGCCAGCCCAGCAACCCTGAGTCACTTCGCTTTATTTTTTTCTTTTCCCCTCCCACCATTGTCTATTTCAATCTGAATCTCTGTGAGACAGCAAATGTTTTTCTTTAATGGGGTGTGCACAGTCCCTACCATGGTGGGACATGTGTCCTGGCTGGGACTTTGAGGTACTGTGGTAAGAAACCAAGCAGAAATAGCAGCACCTCTTAACCTCAGCAGGAACCTTCTGATTTCACAGGTGGCTTGTTTTAATCCAAGAGAGTGAAATACACTTGGGTATCATCCGAGTTTAAGCATCCCTTGCTATCTCTGTTTCTTAAGATGAGTAAAAAGGCAACCTGAGCTATCACGGCGGGCAATTTGGGCTTTGCAAATCACTTTATTTCTTTGTCCAGGAGAGCAAGTTGGAGGCCATGTTTTTACGATAGGCCCGTGAGCAAGCCAGCTGCCTCTCACTTCTCATTTTGCTTTGAAAAAACAAACTGTAGACCACACAATGCTGCATGACATTAAGATGCAGTCTCCTGAGCCCAATGGGACTTCAGCCACTGCCATTTGAGTAGCAGAGAGATGCCAAAAAAATCTGAAGAGCTACCGGGGTGTGCCATGGCCGCTCTGCATCTGACACCTGCAATGCAGGGCCTGGTGGAAAGCCCCATGGCCAGCTTGAAAGCATGGTCAGCAGCTCCAGTAGCAGGTCTGCTGCCACATCGTGTCCCTTCTCATCCCCAGCATGAAGGGGACATTCAGGGCCAACTCTCCGGGACAAAACACTCCGAGCATAAACATCTCCTTGTACAGTCTCCATAGGGCAACTCGTGTCAATACAGTGTGAGCTGCCCCATAGCCGGTGGCAGCAGGGACCTGACAGGGCATCTAGCTCATTGCTTCTTGCTGGCAGAGCCACCAGCCAGGGGCCAGGGTGAGAGCACGACCTGTCAAGCTGCTGCCTGTGCCTGGGGACAGCTGGGCCCCAGCCTGGCCAGGATCCTCCCTTGGAGCTCCTTCCTCCTGTGCCTCATAGCGCCCACGCCTGTGGGCTCCACCACTGCACTTCACATATTTGCAAGGCTCCATCCTGGCTAAATTACTACTTTACACTTGACATGAGTGGACATGAGGAAGCCCCACTTCTGCCCCTTATACTTATTACTTTATAGCTGTTTCTGCCTCCAAAACGTGTCAGTATTGCTTCACTTGGCCGTCCCTGCGGATGTGAGCAGGGTGTGTGTTCAACTTCTCATCTGAAATATTTGCATGAGTGGCTGGTTTCCCCTCAGCCCCGCCGGGGAGAGGAGTATCTTTCTCTCACTTCTCTTTTGTCGTGATCTATAGAAGCAAGTTCAAAAGGGCAGGAACGAGGGGCTAACATCCTGATGCTTTGACTCATCTTCATGAAAAGTTATGGGTGTCTGTACAGCTACAGCTGCTTGCTTCCCCCCCAACCTCTTTAATTTCTGTTCCTTCGCTACACTCGATGATAAACAATAATGAGCTTTTACATTCCCTTGTTATCTACTTTATGTCTCACAGTCACAGGAAAACATATACACACCCATACATACATATACACACACAGACATGTAATTTATCAGTTCACTTCTGGAAAAAAAAAAATCGGTATCTCTGCTCTGAAGATATGTGTAGGTTGTGGCCTTCAGCCTTACTGGCTTTTAAAAAGCCAACAATGATAGATATTGTAATAGCTTTTACTGGATTAACATAAAAACTTTGATGCTGAAGAGCTTTTTTTGCCTCTTTTTGTGCCAAAGACCATGGTTTGCTCTCTGCATTTGTTAGCCCACTAGAAGTTGTGTTACACGTGGTACCTTAAATTCCCCGTTCTCCGGCTCGGCGCAATCTGTCTCTGTGCATCACACTCCCAGTCTTCACGTCTGAGTACCTATAAAGAGATTGCCAAGTAAAATGTTGTGAACGCTGCTCTCCATTCTCGCGCGCTGAAACTTTGTTGAATTTGCCTAGTTTTACACCTATTATAGCTCAAAGACTTTGTTTTCCTTTCCTCTGCAGGGCTATGGAAGCAGCAAAAGTAGCAGAGGATGGAAATCTTCAGAGCAGCTCACCACTTTCTCCCTTTAAGAAGTATTAAGGTCTCAAAGTTTTATTTTTCTCAGTTTTGGTTGTTGAGGGGTGTTTTTTTTATCACTGGCTACTGCAACTCAAAATGCCTCATCTGTATCAGCAGCTTTAGTCACACTGATAACACAGATTTCCAGGCAAGATACTCGAGGCGAGCCTTCTCTATGGTTTTCTTCTAACACAGAGAGTACAGAAAATTTTAATCTAACAATTGATTTCATTCTCTTGTTTGAGTTTACATTTTCCCCAAACGGCAGGAGAAAAAAAAAAAAGAAGAAAAAAGAAACATAATTTTTATTGCATGGAAAATGCCTGAGGGGAATGAACTAAATTCAGCACTAACTTGCAAAGGCAGATTTTAAAGTTGCAAAATCAGAGCATAATTTGGCCCAATATTTAGTTGAGCGTTTGGCTCGGTGAAAAAACCAGGACGTGTTTTTTCCTGCCTGGGAATTATTGTTAAAATGAAAAATGAGTTTTCACAGACAGAGAAGTATCATTGCTGCAAGCACGCACGAACAATGCTAAACCTCGGTCATGCGTAAAACCCAAGAAGTGGCCAAAAAAGCGCTTTTCTGGGAAAGCTGGCGATCCCCGTTTTGGAAAGTTGTGCGCTCCCCTGCGCCAGCTCGCTTTCCCAGCGCCGTCTGTGGAAATTGCTCTCCTTGAAACAACGTCTACCTAATTTGTAGCGGTTAATAACTAACGACATATGATTTTAAATCCCAGCAACACTTTGCTAGTTCCTGCTTTTAATTAAACCTGACTCGTCGAGATGTGGGAAGCGGCGGTTTGATAGGTGTGCTGCCGAAGCCACAGCCCTGGATGAGCGAGGCCAGCAACAGTGGTGTCATCCCGTGTGTGCTGGCACAGGCAAGCCTGGCAGGACCCCAGCCTCTTCTCCTAAGTACGCATATTAATTCAGAGACCTGTCAATCAGCACTCGTTACTATGGCAATAATGGGCCTAAACTAATCAACAGCCGCTCACCCCTTTCTATGAGTATAGGCGAAGAAGCTCATGGTCAAAAATCTGGCCACAGAGCTTCTCTGGACCAGAGGAGCAGGAAAGGCTTGTGATAGGAAGTTAATGATGTATTAAAAACACGTGTTAATTAATGAGATTTTTAAAATTACAGCTTTTTCTTGCACCATAACAGGTATGCAAGTGGCAGAAGGGCTGGTCAGAGGAGGAGCAGGCAACGACCACCTCCCTGCCGCCTGACATGGCCATTACTTGTGCCTTTGCAACCCCTACACAGCCTCCATCACGACCAGGAAATAAAAAGCCCCGTATGTTACAACGCACCCTGCTCAGGCATTATAGCAGAGATTTTCATGGGCCTAAAGCAGATCTGAGCACCTTACTACTACTGGAGCCTCTGTGTAGGGAAATCCAGAGCAGTTTTGACCGAAGGTCCACAGCCATCAGACCTCGGTCTCGAAGGAGGCGGCTGAGTTTCGACGTACAGAGTCTCGAGGCTATTCTCTATCTGCTTCCAAATTTGTTTTGCAATTGCAGTATGTCTCTGTCCATGTGCCATTAAGAGCTCAATTCTTTTATTCGCCTCCCCCCCCCGCCTTTTTAAAACATCATGTTTATGCAAGTGGACAGGAGGCTCTCATATCTGGGTCACACGTTTGCTGGAGGTCATTGAAAGGCTACAAAATGGAGCATGCCTAATTCTGCTATTTCAGAAGTTTTCTCACATGTACTCAAGACAATTATGCCTATTAAATGAGTTCATTAAATTTCAGAAATCCTTTGAAATCCTGATATACCAAAAAAATATGCTGAACTCCTTCCATTTCTTCTAACGGATCCTATAAATGCTCTAATCTGAGGAGGTGCTGGGGACCAAAGCTTGGCTGCCTGTGATGCAGCCAACGTATTAAGCGTGTCCTGTCTCCATTGCAAGCCGAATAAACTAAGTAAATAAAACAGAGCACCGAGGTCCATCAAGTGACCTTTTGCAGCATTACCGTCATTGGCCCAAGCGCAACTCTACTGACAATAATTTAGAGACACGGGATAAATGTCACCAATGCTCTTTAAGAGCTGTGAGGCTTGCGACAGGATGGGACACACGAGGCATTTCCAGGTAGCTCAGCACTGAGCTGTGAACTTCAGGGATACAGGAGGAAAGCAAAGGCAGGATCCATGTGTCCTTATCAACCCTTCTGGAGGCTGCTGAATGGGACATTTTGGTCTCTGCCCTCCTGAAAGGGCACAGGGACTTAAGAAGGACATTTCTTAGGCTAAACCACACACGGAGAAAGAGGGCACAGCTGAGCCATGGAGCACAGGCAGAACCATACTATTGGGAAGCAGCTTTTCCCACAAAGAAAGATCCTGATAGTCAAAGGTGCTGAGCATCAGTAACTGCAACAGGAGCTGTGGGTGCCCAGTCATTGCAAAAACATCCCACAAACGCTTCTGTGTCTCACGCTAATACTTTCTTGTAAGGAGCACTACAATACACGTAAACAATGTTTAATAGTGTGTTATTGCAATGCTAATAAAAGACAGACATCAGGTCACGGGATTGGCTTGGCCTCAAAAAGCTCCATGAACCTACAAAGAAAAAAAATACTCTAAGATATTTCTTTGGGCGGCACGCCTCTGAGCAGCACTGTCACTTTTGGGGAACTCCGTATATCCACTGTAGCAATTTGGAAATTAAAATGTACACAAGATGATAGCTCATTAAGGAGCGTTTCTTTTCGGTGGGTAAGAGAGCATTTATCATAGTTGGCCCACACCAACAATCAGCTTTGGACAGAAGCCACCTTTACTAATGAATGGGAGGGAACAGTTTTTAATCTCTCCAAGATCTCTTACCAATTGATTTTGGATGATGTATGGTAGGTTTTATTCTCTAAGAATTACGATAGTCCTCAAGTGCCAGCAGAGACCCAATATGGTTTTTTCGCATGGCTTTGTCTCCTGCCACTATGTCATTTTGTCTTGACACCGTAGCGATCTCCCTGCAGACTCACTGCTACTGCCTCGCACTATCCTCATCTCCCCGGGCTTGCATTGTCCTGCCTTCCCCATGATCACACTAACTCGGATTTAAACAAACAGGAGATGGGGGGAGTGGGGGACCAGGTGATACCTTTGGTTAATTTTTAGCCACAAAAATATTAAAGGAGAGGTTTGCTACTCTGTGCTTGCTGATATTGTGAGAATTAACTTGCCTAGATTGATTATGTTTATTCTGCACTCGCCCAAAAGTCACGTCAGCCCCTGCGTGCTACCTGCATACGAGGCAACCAGAAGGCACTACACTGGCACTGGAGAGAAAGCGTCTTTGATCAGGTCCTCAGAAAATCCTTCCTCCGTCTTCCTGAAGTGTAACTTTAGACCAGGCTCTACCAAGGCCACTTCACTCTTTTGTGCATCCCCTTGAGCTCACTGGTGAATGAGCTGAAACCTGCTCCATTTCCTTTACTAGGTGGCATGTGTCAAGGATTCCTACGATCACTTTTATTACTTGCTTTATCTAAAGAGCTCCTTGCAGGAGCCCAGGGTGTCAGTGGTCATGAAAAGAGCATAACTGGAACATAACAGTATTTTATACCCTCTGGGTCAGACAATTAACTGAGGCCCATTAGCAGCTCTATCTTGAGTCTCAGGCCTGGATCCCCAGCAATACCAAAGAGGTTTCAGCTCTCCCTTGGGAAAGGGGAAAAAACAGTCTCCTTGTGGGACTCACCCACGTGCTGGAGAAAGACAGGAGAAAAGTCGAATAAAGCAATACGCTTCAGCGCATCTACCACTCTTTTGAGACTCCCTCTCAATGGAAAGCTGCTGAAGTCTGGTGGCTCTGCCCCACTGTTGTGCCATGTGTTTAGAAAGACAGCAGCAGATACATTAAGGGGTCTGGGCAGATGGAAGCTCTGAGGAGCAGGTCTCCTAAATCCCCCCAAATTGCTCACATAGCTTGAACTTGAACAACTTGAACAACAAGGGCCCAAGTCCAGCTCTTTCGTAAGTCAAGAGAAGTTTTGTGATCAGTGCAGTTGAGCAGATCCTTAGTCCTTGAACCTGCTCTACCAGCTTTCACAGGATCAGCCACTGAAGATTTGGTTCCAGGTGAAAGCAGAGAACAAGGGGAGAGCAGAAAAATAGGGCAAGAAAGTGAAATCATACACTTCCTTTTGGCCAACTGCTCTGGATTTCAGGATCTGAGCCTGGTATAGGAGGAAGGACCATATTGACCCTTCATAACAGAAGGTCCCCTCAACTCCTATGGATAAGGATGTGCACGGAGTGGAGCATCTGCTCTGATACATGGATTTCCATGTCTTCTCATTATAATCTACTCTCAGAGAATAAATGTCATATAAGATGTCAAAAACAAGATGCAACATGTTAGAAGAGTGCCACTTGGAAATAAAGCCCTGCTTTTACTGGGTAGCTGATCTGCTAAAAGCAGTTATTTGAAATATCTGCAGATCGTTGGGATCCGTGAATAATTGCTATCTGCACATCTCAAATTCTTTACAGTTTTGCTGTTACATAGCTGTGCATGTCTATAAATAGTAGAGCAATGTCGCTCACTGCATAATACAGTCTCTGTGTTTTTACAACTCATCATGAACTTCTATGTAATTTATTTTTTATTGAAGAATTCCAATTAATGGCTTCCTGGTGATTTTAAAGCCTCAAATTATCAGTCTCTGAAAACAAAGCAGAGAACATAATTATCATAAACCGAGAATTTTTCATTTTGAAGCTTATCTGTTTGTGCTAAGTATCTTGTCTGTAAGTAATTAGTGCCTTTATTTTTTTTCAGTAAAAATAATGACCATTCTATGCTGCACATCCAAATTTTGTTAACTGCTAGATGTACTGTATACATTATATTTGAAAATGCAGCACCTTGGACCAGCTTTAAAGTATTCCATCAAATGATAATGGCAACAACAAAATACATCGGTTTGTCAGAATAAATTATGCGGCGTATTAAAAAAACCTATTATATCTTTTTCTCTTCTAAGAGTAAAAGCCTTTCAAAAATATGCACTTTTATTTATTACTCTGGCAGCACAAGATGATGCTTGGCTTCCTTTAGGCTATTTATAATTCCCAATTGCTGATCAGAACCGATCAGCTGATTGTATAGACTTACAGAGCCCCGTTTAGGGGGATATCTCAGGCTTTGCTGAGATGCTTTACTTTGCATTGTGCCTCGCGTGTGCAGGAGTTCAAATCCAGCAGCAAACCAAATCAAGCCTGGAAACAGCTGAGCTGGGTAACAGGAGAAATTTGCAGCACCCCCTCACAAGCACTACTTGTAAGGGAGGAATTTAAACCTGACACGTGATACAATGAAATTCTGCCTCTGACTGGTACCTGGGGAAGCGGGGTGGAAGGGGAGCATGTATGTTTACAGTCACTCTACTGCCAAGAACAGACTTGTGCTACTGATGTTTTAATGACCTGCAGAACGTTGCACGAGTTTCCTGCACAATGTCCCTTGGACGTTCAGTGTCCAGTTGTGTTTGCAGGAGGGGTGACTTTTCCCAACTCCAGGCAAATCAGTTTATAACCCAGACTGCGAAGGCTTGTCCTGTCTGACGTCATGTAACTGTTGCACAGCCCCCCATTAGACTTGAGAAATTTCTGTACTGGACAGGACCCCAGATACCTCAAGGGTCCCCTACAGCAAAATGCTACAAAGATGGAGGGAGACCTGGCACAGCTTTCTGGTCCCACATTTGCTCTACCCATCCAGAGCATCCTCTAAGCCTCAGAGGAAGGTGGGGACCAAGCCCTAAATGAGAATGAGTATGCCGTGTACCAGCTGTACTCATTATTACCACCAGTCTAACACACACAACCCTGCTTTTATTTCCCTGTCTTGTACAGTAATGGCTTTTTATTGTGGTGCACATCGAGAAAAGAAATCACATAGTCAATAATCCCGTAGCAATGTGTTTTGGATAAAGCCAAGAGGAATGAATTAGGAAGGCAATGAGGACACTTCCCTACAAGAAAGTGTTGCTGGTGATCTGTGGACTCTCCTCAAGAAGAAGCTCATTTCCAGGTTACCCCAGACTGTTAATCAAATAACACTACCAGCCAAAGACAGGCTGGTCTCTCCCAGACACTGCACCCTCTTCCAGCACCTGCAAACAGGTATGAAGCAACTCCTGTTTTCACTTTTATAAGGGATCCTACTGATTGCAGTAGAAACTGCCTGAATTTTAAAATGAACCCAAGGTAAAATACTGATGCCATAATTTTATGGTATGTATAAATAAATAAGCCTTAAAAAGCCCCTTAAGTCAAATCAGAGTAACATCTCTTATCAGCTCCCCTCCCATCTCACTGGCCAGCTCCTTGCTCCATGAGCCCTGTGCATCATCCTTACTTCTTACATTGTTGGGATGGTGAATGTCCCTTCGACCTCTGAAGGGGGTTTAAGGTCCATTCCCAGCCTACCCACAGCACAGATCAGAGCTGGTGATTGTCCAGCCCCAGCTCACATCCTCTACATCCTTGAACCAAGATCTCCAGCTTCACTTCTGACTTCCCTCTCATTTTGGCAGGCATCCAGGCAAGCTGCTAAAATAAATCTTTTTCTCCCGCCCCACGAGCCCTGACGTTCTCCTACTGGCAATAGGTAGCAATCGTGGCGGTGTTTCTTGGCTTTCATCCTAACTGTGCAATCCACCACGAGCCACCTCGCCCCACGTCTCCTAACCGCATAGGCAGGCTGCAGGACGAAGGAGAGAAGCGCAGCAGTTTGCTGTCTGCCTCGCAGTCTCTTTGCTTCCAGGCACTAAGTAAATGTCAGCTTTTTTTTTTTTTTTTTTGACTGTGTTACATACATTGTTAATTTTAAAAAGAAATCCAATATCATTGTTTTTCATGCTGGCCGAGATGGTTCTAAAATTTAATAAAAATAGTGGAATTTTTCATTAATGGCAACCAGGGTTTAAGCTAGCACTAACTTTCTATAGCGGCAAGACCAGAGAGCAGATAAAAGGACGTCACCCTCAGCTTGTTACATTTCAGCTATCTTCAGTCACAACTTCAATGGCAAAGAATTCAAGTGCATCGCTATTGATTTACCAAATTAGCGTAAAAAACCCAACACAACACATCGTGTTCCTTCCAAAGCACCTACAAATGTTTCAGGGAAAGGGATTCCCCAAGTACCTAAAAACATTAGGCCCAATAATGTTTTCTAGAAGACAGAAATGCAGGGGCAAGGAAATTATGTGTAATACTTTTCCCTGGTGAGGTGCTTGTGTAGCTCCAGATCTGGCAGGGAGGGACAAATTCGGTGTTATTAGGGTAGGAGCACGGTCAAAGCATCCTGCAGACTCACCTCAGTTCAGCGGCAGCCCATCCTAAAGAGAACCCCTTCTCCAGTGGGTACCCAAATGTGTTACAGAGAAGAGAAATTACTACACTCTGACCTGTAGTATCTGTACATCTAAAGAGTAGATACCACTACAGACTTTGCCTTCCCCGACTGCAGCTCTGTGGTCTGCCACCACCACATTAAGGATGAAAACTAAGGGGAAGAATGTAAAAAATTCTTTTGCTTATAAAGTACATTTTCTTTATGGCTGTTATTGGAAAAAAAATATTCTACATTAAAACTATGCTGTGTGGTATTTGTTCTTTCGACTTTGTTGTTGTAGAAGGGCTCCCTGGGTCTCACCCATATCTGAGGCCAAAGTAAGTAAGGACCTTCGTTTCCCCTAACTCTTCCATTACTAAATCAGCAGTTTATCATCTCTTCTCTCAAGGCCACCATTGAGTGGCCACCTTACAGCATGTTTGCAGTCAGCAGAAGGGGGAGAGTCAGCCAGTGGCCATCCACACAGCACGTGGGACTTGGAGGAGGACCAACAAGATGCCCATTCACCTCCCAGCTCATCTAGCAACCAAAAGCTTTTCCTGTGCCTGTTTGTTGGTACATAACCAAATAAGTGCAAAAAAGCAAGTACATTATCTGCTCACTCTACAACGACATTACCCCGTCAACGTTTGCAGTCCCTTTGATGTGTAAAGATACATAATAATTGCTCCTGAGGTTCTACAGAGGGATGATACAAAAAGCAGAGAGCAGACAACCCTACGAAGCGAAGTCCCAAAGAGCCTGCCCAACCCCAATGTCACACGTGCTTTTCTTTTGTTACCTGTATCTTCCCGTCAGCAAGACCTTAGTTTGCATTTTCCCCCCTTCTGAGTCTGGCCTCTCAATATTCAAAACCCTAAGAGATCCCAGAATCTGTTTCCTCTGAGCAAGGAGCAATGCAGACTCTGAGCAATACAGACTGAAGTCTAGCCTCAGGTTTTGCCTCTGCCAGCACCGCACTCTGATATTGGGAAGTATCAGAGATTACAGAGAAGCTGAGAGCAGCACTTCTGCGGGAAGACTGAAAAACAGGAATGACTCTTTGCAGGACGGCCCCTTCTTTCTGCAGACTTGCATTTCTAAGTTACATTTGTCATATATTTTTCCAACTTGTCACTGCAAGCAAGGAACTTACTGCAGCAAGAAATTCACTGGATTTTCCTGAATATTCCCCAAACAGTCATTGCTTCTCTCCCTAAGCATCGTCATCACAGTTCAGGGCAGAGCTTCCAGGCTGGTGGCTGGCGCTTTGTGCCGGATTGCCCCAGCCGCAGCAGCAGAAATCACTGGAAACTTTGGAGCTGGAAATGGAAATTTACAGTAATATGTGATAATGAGGGAGACGGCTCTTGTCTCCGCCGCAGAAGCCTGACCTTTCAGCAGAGCAAATGTCAGGGAGTGATACACAAATGTGTTTAGACCAATATCAGTCGTTTCTCCGCAGGGGGTCCTCACACAGGCACAGGTACAGGTACAGCAAGGGATTTGCAGCCGCTGTGCACGTGTAAAGGGCACGGTGCTGCTGGTCACTCTTGGAGAAAGCAGCCCTGGAAGTCACACTGCTAGGCGTAAGGGGACAGATCCTCACAAAAGAACGTGGATCCTTCTGGCATACCCATGGTGGCACCTCACAACACCAATTTAGACAGAGTGGATACTGCACTGGCTTTCCACTGGTCTACTCTTCCTTCTCCTCCTGCTTTACCTAAAACACTTCTGGTTTCCAGAGGTGCAGGAAAGGACTGAGCTTGCAAACGGGTCTGAGGAAGATGAGTCAAGTTGAAGAGCAGAGTCAAAAGCTAGAAGGGCAGCTGGCTCGAGTGGGGATGCAAATCCAATGCTTGGGAATCAAGGCCTAACTTGTGGTCCATCACCTGCACACCTAGAACATTTAGGTGTCTGCACATACTCTTCTCAAATGCTACTTTGGTTGCCCTGTCAATTAAGGAAGAGCTACCGCTATTCTGGGGAGAGAAAAAAAAAAAAAAAATCTGCTTCTTACTCTCCCCACACTAAGATGGGGATGTCTGACAGTAGCAATACAGAGCAATATGCGATCCCAGGTACCACATCCACCTCTCCTCCTCAGTCCAGGGAAGCTTAACAGGACATATTTCTGAATAATCCACATATTGCATGCAAGCAAGCCTTTAAATTAAACCAAGTTAAATGTATTTGCCTTTTTTCCTAAGAGGGGCTGCACCTATATAGAGGAGACCAACAGAACCGGTCCCTTAGCGTGGAGTCCATCAAGTCAGTACATTCAGACAGCATGATAAATAACTTGACATCCCAGACCAGAGGACACCGGGCGCCTTTTGGCACTAGTTTGCTTAATTTCACAGGTACAGGTGAGTGTATCTGCCTTAAACTATGTAGGAGGGTGCACACAGAGTCAGCGTCCTTTTGTTGCTTTTGAGCAACACCACAGCAAGGTAAGAACATTAGTGTCCAAATCTGACCATTGCAAAAGGTGGGATCCCAGAACCCTGTATGCCTACACCAGAGCTCCAGCCACTGCATTTCTTGCAATGGGGAGAAGAGCCAATATAACAGAGGAACCCATAATTGGTTGTCAGGTCTTTGTTTTAGCCTCACAACAGAGATGCTCTCCTTGGTAAGAGGCACACGAGAGATCTGCAGAGCGCACCCCGGACACGATGTCAGCAAGCACGCCAGGTAGAGGCAACAGCACACGGAGGGACTCGGCTGGTTCATAAGGGCTGCGAGAAGCAGCACCTTGCTGCCGCAAGGGAAAAAGTCCAAAAAGCCAGCAAAGTATAGTTACAAATTGTTGTGCTTCCCAATTTAGTAATGCTGTTGGGGGGATAGGAGTAGGTAATAAGCAGAATTTTCTAGGAAGCACGCTGAAAATAAGGTACTAAGAAAAGTCACTGAAAATGTCAGGCAAGCCAACAGGGAAAGGTCCGAGGAGTGAGCAAAAGCACAGCATATACTTTTTCATCTATTCAATCTGACCCTGGGCCCAGTGCCACAATCTTTTTAAGGTTAGTGGTGGGAAAGCTGCCTTTTGAATGTTTGCAGAGGCCTATTAACATCCTGTGCTGAGGAACCTTAAACCCCAGGTAGTATTTCAGAGGAAATGGACAGCACAAAACACAGACTGAAAATTAACCACAGCAGACCCCAGGCCTAAATAAGTTCCACTAGCCCTTTCTGAAATCACTTAAAGGCTTTCCTTCCAGTTGGACTCCTGCCCAACCACTTTAATAGGTGCAGCAGGCAGGGGGGAAAAAAAAAAAATATACATGGGGGGGGGGGGGGGGAAAGAGAGAAAAATAAAAGGGAAAAGGAAGCCTATTTGGCTGTGTAATTTAAACATTCTTTGCAAAATAATAATAAAGTAAAAAAAAAAACAGTTGGACAAAAATTGCAAGTGCAGCAGGATCGGGAGGGTACCTTGGTGGAATACTCTGCGGATGGCTGCAAACCTCTAATGGAAAGTTGTATAAGTGGCTGAGGCCAAAGTAGGCATTAATTACAATGAAAAATCAGTTTAGTGCAGGCCACAACTAAATTGGAAGCTGGTCCTCTAGGTAAAACAAAGAAAGTGAACAGAAGCTTTAGATTTGATTACATGGCAATACAAGAAAAATGTGCTGTATGTTGTCTATTATTAAAGCTGCTTTTGGGCCTTCTGTGTGCGCCTAAGGGATTTTAATAAAAAATTAGTAATAGCCCTGCTGCCCTGGCTCGCCGCGGCTTTTGGCGCATTTGCGGGTACAAGGCTAGTTCTGCGGCACAAATTAAGTCACTTTAGACAAGCAACCTTGAGAGCATTCTGTGATAGCAAAGTTCAAGCGGCACACTTCTACTTTAAGAAGACACAGTCCCTTGCTGGAGGCCAGCTCTGGGTTTAGGAGCTGCAATACAATTTCATCAGGAAAGACACCCTGCAACCATTGTATTTGTCTTGGATTATTCTTGGCAATACTAGACATACATACCCAGGTTCATAAACACTATGGAAGTGTATAAAATACTGCAAAAAAGTGAGTTAATAGCAAAACCTCACTATTAACAGAGGGGTTTGGGTTTGTGTTGTTGAGCTTTTTTTTTTTTTAACCACAAATACTAACTTTATAACCTTTTTTACACTGATGTAATGATATTAATAATGGTGTCTTTTTTCTAATATCAGTGCTTGGTCCTTGGCATGGCTGGATACAACTAAGGCAGGAATGCTCACCTGGGTTAATTTAAAAATACAAAAATTCCTCCCCCTGCCTCAAGTTTACAAAGCTGACTTCTCTAATTCCTTTCCTAAAGATATTTATTTTAAGGTGAAATTATATTATTTATACTCCAGTATATCCATACCTCAGCAGATCCAATTCTGCCATGAAGTCCCTGGTTAAAACTTCTTGTAAGCTAAAGGCAGAATTTCCTAAAATCCAGGAAAATAAGGGCAAAAGGAAAAAAATATCATAGGGCTGACAGCTTTGGGTCTCCTTGGTGGTGGGTTGCTGCTATCAGCTGCTACAGTGGGCCCCATCCCTCTAGCAGTACATGTTGGGGGTGAGGAATTGTCTTTATGGAGAAATGATCTGATTCCTTTCTGAAGCTACCAAGCAAGAAGAGCTGGGGGAGGAAGAAGAAAAGACCTGCTGCTGACTTAACTCCAGAAATTTTAAACCCATCTCGTTGTTTTTCAAATCTGACTCCCGACTGAGTGCAGGAGGCTGACAATTTGTCAATCTCATCCCAAACCGAGTGGCTTGGTGAGCTGTTCCTGGGGCCAGCGATGCCAAGAGGCACATGCAGACCTGAGCTCCTATGCCCATCCCTGTGGCACCGACAAGGATGTCCCTGAGTGCTGTGACAAGGAAAAGGGGCTCTTCTCAGTGGCATCACCTAGACTTGACCTAGAAGAGTGCTGGGAAGAAAACAACTTTGGCTTTCAGCCCCTCATCACCCAGATGAGTTGGGCTTCAAAATCCTTTTATCCCAATCACATGCAGCTGCATGCACGGATTCATGTCACTGTGTGCCATGCGGTCCTGACTCATACCGACACCTTTCTTCTTTCTAGCTACGCTTTGTGGGTTTTGCAGTGTCAGGCAAGGCTGTCACCAGAAAGGACTATCCCAGTTTTCTGCTTCAATGACCAGCAGAGCTCTTTTATAGTATGCAACACATGCAGACCTCCGATTACTTCTAAAAATAAAGAGTTGTGACGTGAACACTGACCTCAAGGTAGGTTTTTTTTCAAATAGGCATTATAAAAAAAATCTCATTAAAGCCTATAAGTTCCTCCAGAGCAGAAAAACACTGGTGATGGGTGGCTTGTCCCCATTATGCACAGCCTGCCACTGTTGCAGCTCCTCTTGATGAGAGGTTGAGGAGGGGCAGAGGGATTTCCTTAGGAAAACCCAACAGGACTCCAACAGGAGTCAAAGTGGCCTTGTGCTCCCAAGTGCTGAGGTTGCACAGCAGCAGTGGAGGGTGGGAAGACCAAACTGCTGGGCCTAACATCTCCCAGCAGCCCTCCTGAGCAGACTGTGAGGCTTTTTAATCCATTGTGAGCCATGGGCTTGCTTGATGATGGTTTGCAATGGCAACATGTAAACTCTGTGGCTGGCAAGCAAGGAATCAGGGCATGTCTGCCAGCAGGCATCGGTGGTGAACAGCTTTATGCAGCTAAAGTATTAAAACCCCCCAGACCAAATAGTCCTCTTTCTATATAACATATATATCTATAGATGTATATGTTCACCACACACGCACACATTTTGCAATGTGTCTAAGTTTGAAACATGTTAGCACATCAATGCCTGCAGACATGCCTGGAAGATAGATACACATCCCTTCTCTTTCTTTCCAAAACTGTTTACTCTTCCTGCTGAAAAGCCACCGCCTTTGAGGCCGCCTAGCACCACATCTGCTCAGCGAGTGCAGACAGGGTCTCCAGAATCAAGTCCCTTTCTCCGGTATCTCTTATGCTAAGATCCATGAAAAACAATGTGAGTGGAAAAAAAAAAAGAGGAGGAGAAGAATTTAAAAAAAAAAAAAAAACTTTTGTCTGTGGATTCAAAGACCCCTCTTTATGCCAGATTCATCTACATTAAATTGGTCACGACCTTCCAGGTGTCTTTAAGGTTGAAGTGCTTGCTGGACCATTTAAAGCTCCTCTCGTGGGCTCCAGCGACCCTCCTGACATGGAGAGCTGGGCTTTTAAGAGTGTAGCCACCTTGTCAATGCTCAGAGGTCACTAATAGCCTGCCTTGGGCCTTCCAACGGGTCGTGTTCAGCTTGCTAGCCCAACACAAAGGAAAAGGAGAGGAAAGATGGGGAGGGGGGATAATTATCATTCTTCCTCTCCCCCCCCGCCTCTCCAGGCTGAGAGTTATGCTCCATGTCACTGTGTTAATGCGCTTGCATCCAGGGAGACACATAATGCTCCTCTCAGCCCTGTTTATTAGTGAGATCCATTTGCGAAAGGCCCTTCTTTTGTACCACAATATGAATGTGCTTTGATGGCAAATAATTACGCTAGTCCTTTTGACATGAGGATCCACAGGCTGCCCTAGTTAAGCCAGTAATTAGCCTGTCCTCCTTTTTTTTTATTATTATTGAGAAACTACAAATTATCCTCATATGAGCACTGGCCATTCCTTTTTCTCTTTTCTATTCTGCCTGCCTCTCTCTCCCTCTCTCCCTCTCCCTTGTATCTCTCAGCACTTTGGATAAGGGGAATGCAGCTGCACTAGAGCAAGATAAAGCTCCGCCATCAAGATGATGAACAATTTGGATGAAGAGGCTTCGAGATGAACACAAAAGCTGAAGAAGTGCGGCTGATGCAGCCCCGGACAGCTGAAGAATGCTGCAGTCTGCAGATGAATAGCCCTCATTTGTGAATATACAGATTTTCCATGATGAATAAAAACTGAGTGTAGGTCACAATAAATAAACTTTTTTTTTTTCTCCCCCCTTCTTCTTAAATAATAATTCAGGTTCCCGGCACCAAACAGCTGTAAATTGAAGGTTGTGCTTAGTTTTCTCAACTCTCAAAGGGGATAATTAAGCTAAGCTCATATTGTTTGATATATTAGTGTAATGATGAGCTACTATATTCTGGCTTGTTTCGAGTTATTTTTGGGGTTTTTTTCCATTATCTTTTTTCTTAAATTACATTTCAAACACATTTTAAATGTAGAAACAGCATTTCTGAAATGCAGTTGCCCTATGTTTGGGTCTATCTGAAATGTATTCATATAACATTTAATTAAAGATGCAACATCCCCTTTTTTGGAAAAAAAACATGGAGGTAAAAAATACCAACATTATTCGACTAGTCCTGACATAATCTCACTCAGCTGCCAAACCTTTATCCTTATTGGTGCAAGATAATTAGATGGGGCTGTATTCGTTCTCAATACAGACAGTCATTAACCTTCCCAAACTTCAGGACTGGTATTTCTCAGCAATGGTAAAACCCCTTCAGCCCCCAGAATTTTTTCATAAGTTCTTTCAAAGATCAACAGAAGACAAATATAATTTCTGATTTTACCTGTTATCTGGGCTTTACATTCACAGACTGGTGGATGTCATTATTTTTAGGATAGCTGAGCAGATTCTGCAGCCTCTAAGAATTTTAAAGTATCTGCAAGTCAAAGAGCTGTTTTGGGAGGGAGAGTAAAAGCAAAGGAAGCCCAGGAACCCAAGTGCAGGTGGAGAGCAATGGTCCCACCACATGCTCATAAAAGTAGGATACACTATTTTAACAGTGCATCTACTGAAGCGGATGAAACACAGTCTTGCCTAGTTCCCAGCTGCCTCAGACTGACACTGATCAATTAACTTGGCTGTGAGGTGAGCCTTTACCTAGAGATGCTGGAGAAGGAGACAGAAGTCCTCTCAAGAAGTCCTCTCAGCATATGGGGCACTGCGATGTATGCCCCCCACTGCACACTATTGGCCAACTGGTTGATACAGTCCCAAAGCACTAAGATGAAGAGAAACCAGTGCAGTCTCCACAAATGGGTTTACACTTCTGGAGACAAAAAGGAAGAATCCCTTCAAAGTTTTAGGTTTTGGATTTGTTAGGTTTCAACCTGAAACTCTCATCCACAGTAGGACTACTCATTAAAAGCATTTGTTATCTCATTGCTTCCCAGGCTAGAACAATACATGAAGCCTCTTCTCCATACTCACAACCCACTAAAGTCAAATAACCTCTCATCTAAAGATTCTAAATTTAAACTCTGTGCTATGGAGTATATTACAGAAGATGGAAATAAAAGGAGTAACGCAGTTATTTGACCTTGGGTTTCAGTATTGAGTACAAAGTTCTGCTAACCTAAATCAGACTCTTCCATGTTTCAGGAATTAAGTCCCACAGCATACACTGTTTATTTTCTGAGGCTATGGCACAGCTTCATGACATAGTGAGAAGAGACAGTTCAAATATTTCAAAAAGAAAAAAAAAAGATTATCCTACATCTTGGTCTGTTTCTGGAACCAATGTCAAGCTCCATGTTTATTATGATTCAAAAATGTGTGCGAATTGTCCCTTTCATCTCTAGTCTGGGATCAAAGAGAGAACAGCCCCTGTGATATTTACAACATGACTAGAAACTCCAGAAATCTTCCACCAAAGCCTTCGAGGTTTCCCGGTTGCTTTACACAGCCAAGATGCTCATATGGTGTGGGCAAACATCCAGGCACTGCGTGACTGGGTGCCAGTGTAAAACTTTTCCAGCTCTCCCAGCCTCAGTGGAGATGTATCATCCCAATTTCTGCAGGAGGACTACTAGTCCCACTGTCACTTGCTTGGCCTGTTGTCGTTCTGCAAGGAAGCAGCCCAAACTTAGACGATTTCAGTAAGTTCAGGATCATGTTCTCCATCGTCATTACAAGCTCAGTCTGGTCTGCTCTAAAGCTTTGCCTATGATCCACCACCCTTGTGCTCATCCCATCAGACAGCAATGAGATGTCCACCACGAGTGAAGTGGAGCCCAACTTTCTCCTCCTAGGAACATCCACCTCCACAATACACTATTCACAACTGTATTAAAAAGACCAATTAATCAGAAATTGCAAGGAAAAAGAAATAATAAAAAGAAAGAAAACAGTTTTTTCCCCCCACCTGGGAGAAATTTCCCACTGGCGGTTCACGCCGAGAAAGCACTGCAGCAATCCTGATCCAAAGGCCATTAGAGACTGCAATTCCCTTGGAGCTAGCAGAAAGACTCGCAATCAGGTCGTTAGTAAACTCAGTGAAAAATAAAACTCGGTGCTTTACAATGCCGCGTAACAGCGGAAAGCAGGGAACCGCGCACCGTCCCCCAGGATCACAACTCCCAGGGCCCTGCGGCTTTCTTCACGGTGGCACCGACTGTGGTCAGACAGGCTTGGATTATCGTCTAGAGCCCATCCAGCACTTAGACTGATGATGGATTTCCATTCATGCCTGCAGTAAGGGCTGAATATTAACTCTTTTCTTACTTATCTCCTGCCTTACAAGGGTGCTCACAGCAAAGCCGGGATCGATAGTTAGGAAAACAGACTTTTCATTTGACAGCTGCGTAAAAGACGCGCCTTTAATTTGTACCTAGCCTTGTCTAGGCACTGTTTTCCAATTAAAGACTTTCTTTTTTAAACAGCCATGAAATTACTATTCATATTGTTGTTAGGTCCCCAAATTCCCCATCAGAGCTGTGCTGTGCCGGGGCCTGTACTTGTCTGTAATAAGACAGAGGGAGAAGGCAGCTCCTGCTCTAAAGAAGTGGCAATTTTAGCCTGCTGTAAGAAACAAAGAAGTGCAGAGAAACCATCCAGGAGGCAGGAGGGGTTGAGGACAAGGTAAAGGTGAAAAAAACCCGCTGTTATGCTATAATAAGTTCAGCCTCGGTTTATACTATTATAGGATTTCAATATTTTTCAGATTATGCAATCTGATTTAATAATCAGTCGTTCAATACCACTATTGTTCTTCCTCGTCTCTCCTCGAACAGTTGATGGAGGTAAAAGACACTCGTGCCCTGGTGGGAAGCGCCACTCTCACATGCAAAAGTTAAGACTCACCCAAGGGATCATCAATCAGTAACTCACTTTAAAATTCTCTTTAAAATGTTTTACTAGCTCACTTTACTTGGCATTTTTATCACTATTTATATCTCTAAAGCAGTGATATAATTAGTAAAGCTATTAATGTTTCTTATGTTTAGCCTTACAAAAGCTACAAATATCCATAAATCTGGCTTATAGCAAAATAAATAATGACAATAATTCTGTCAAGCATCAATATAATTTGCTGGACAGCACTGTGTAAACCAAGCAAATATCTGAACCATTAATGAGCTTAATCTGTGCCATTTAACCACCCCTTCAGTAAATTGTTCCACAGGCCAGAGAGGAGCATTCGGGTTAGTTACTTTGCAGACTTCCCTCCTCCGCCAGCATTTGCTTTCCCACAAAAGCAACTGGCCTGATTTAGCCGATTCTGCCGTAGCCTCTCCTATGACTTGAGTCAAAAACTCCTATCAAATGTGTGGGAAAAGGTTTGGGTTTTTTTTCCATCCGTGCAAAACTTTGATTTTTCAGAGATGCTGATGTTCTGCGTGGATCCAGGTTCTTTAGGAGAGAAAACAAAATGAAAGAAAACAAAAAAACCCACCACCAGAAAGAACTCCCCTTTCCTTTTTTCCTTACAATAGTCACTTTTTAGTGGTGAGGGCATTCACTTAGAGCTGACTTTATTCTGTCCTAAGTCTCTGCTCTGCGTGGTTCAAACCACTAACAGGGAGCTGGGTCCCGGCATCTTCGCCTTAGGGTTAGGCTCTCTCATTCAAGCCAAAATTTATGCCTCAGGCAGGAGAAACTTTTCATCTCTAAAACATCAAACCAGGATGTTGCAGAGTCCTGCTTTTTGTCATATTGCCTGATATAGGGATTTTTGTGAAAACTCTTGGACAGCTCAAGCCCTCAAGACTTTGAACCATGGCATGGGCCACTCTTTATTCTGCTAACGCTTGATTTTCTTTCAGATTGAGCAGTTTTCCACATATGCACAAAAAAACCTGACAGAAAGCATAGACTGTACCTTGCCAAAATAATACAAGCTCTTGCATTCCACTGCTTCTTACCCCATGGAAAGACTTTCCTCTCTTCAACAGGGTGCACAGAGATGACCCAAGCTTCCAGAGACTGAGTTGAGCTGACCTTCAGCAGCCCAGGGGAAAACCATAAATGCTGATCTAAATACAAACCCACCATCCACAGTATTACCATTTTCAATAAGAAAATAAATGTCTACACTCATGAGCCCTGAGTAATAGGCCTTTTAAGTAAAAGTATTAGAAGAATATATCAGCTATAAGATATAATACCTGCAACTACTACCACAGGATGGGCATTTTTAACTTTCACTCTAAAATGACTGGATGATAAGAGAGTACAATATATATTTTGAATTCAGGGTGAGAAGATCTTTTTAATATAAGTGTTTTATGATGTACTCATACATCATTTCTAACTCAAATGCTAAACAAAACAAAATCCTTTTCTGACACATAGATAATGATGGATTTTTGTTATTCTATTTTATTCCATAAGATGATTTTTCAAGCCAAACTTTTATTTTATTGATGGCATAAGAAGGTCCCAGTACATCTTCTTTCATATCTGAGACAGTTTCATGAAAACTGCACGCTATGAATCGAGTGTCGTTACAGAGAAAGAATTTTTAGATACGTGATCGTTTATTGGGATAGTCCCTTATGATGGGATTAAAGGAGATTAAAAGGACCAGGTATGTTTTGTTGATTGCTTTGGCACTTGAAAACCCCTCTGATCTCAGAGCAGGAGTTTTGTGGATATTATTATAATAATAACGGGGATCTTGGAAGACGGGAGGTGGATAAGCAGAAGGGAACTAAATCCAATAATGTTTGTACTGTCACAAAGCCAGAAAGGTTTGGGATATGATTTAATCCTAGGGAGCAGACCTACCCAACACTCCTAAGCAAGAGATAAACAAATAAATATATGCAGTAAAACAGAAGCATATCTCCAAAGTGAAATCCCTCGTCCTTCCCCAGGCAAAATATGTTTTCCCTCAACTCCAAAACTTGCCAACAATTTGGCTGCTTGTGCCAAGCAAGAACCCCAACAAACTCCTGCATCCTCCCCTTTATAGCCTCGGCGAAACACGGCATGGGAGGAATCGCCTGTGCTTTCTGTCTCTTTCCTTCTTTGCTTTTGTGTGTCCTGCCCAAGCAGACTGTGTCAGTACCTCTAAAGGAACCAGAATATTGCAAGTACTGGCTGCTGTAAAAATATGAAACACCTCTTTTAGTACTTTGCTCAAACAGAGGACTAAAGGGGGAAGGAAAATGACATTTCCCACCACTCTAGTGATGAGGTTTGTCAGTGTGCGGGCTCAGCCAGCCTCAGGGGTTACTGACCATCACATTGCTCCCTGCAGGTTCAGGGGGAAGGAAACAAAGGAAAATAAACAAAAAGAACTGAAATTTTCAAGAAAATCCAGATTAAAACCTCAGCTTGTAATAGATGCTGTAATTCAGTCTTCTCATGAATCAACAGAGCAACACTGAGTTATACCAGCCAATGATCTGGCCCGTGGCAAGAAAACCAGAAGAGGACGTCGTCTTGCCCCATTGTTTGCGGGGTCTGTCTGCCCAGGCAAAGCCACGCAAGCCAGGGCAACCACCTCCGTGTCACCTGCAGCCCTCCCAGGGCTGTGGTGGCCATCCCACCGAGGCTTTCCTACCCAAGCACAATACACTAGTCATGCCCAAGCTGCAGATCAGAGCAAGCCATCATTCACTATCCTCCCTGATCACTCCTAATTCTTGTCCACTTTATAATCGTTTAGATAATACTTAGCTTTTGCCATGTCACGCTGTTCTGCACGTACCAGGTGAGACAAACCCTTTGCAGTGCAACCTCTGGCAAACAACACCTTGCCAGTGGGCTGTCCCAGACAATGCCAGAAACCAAGACTAAAAAAAATGGTCAAGAGCAGTGCTGTTTGCATGGCCCAAGGATGAAAGTAAATTTCAATTTTGGTAAACTACAATTCCAGTAAACTAGAAAGACGGAACTGACATTCGAGGAGCATGGAAAGGCCAAGGAGGGAACAACTTCTTTCCCGCTCCTCCACTTGGAGGCCTACCATCAGCTTCAGGCTCCTTTACTACCTCCCACAATATGGATCTGCACAGGGATTACATTCAACTGAAGCCTACTGTGCTGCGGACTCGAGAGATAGAAACCAAAGAAAGTTTATAATGAGGCTTGGGTGAGCTCCACCACCGCAGCCAAAGGCTCTCTCTGCTGTTTAATAAGGTTAAAAATAGCTGGATAGGAAGCACTGGAGCAGGGGACTGTGACACATCTGCAGCAGAGACCCAGGGCCTGCTTTTATAGTGGTTTAATAAAAAAAATAAAAAAAAACAGGCCTGTAGTTGTTCTTGTTTTGAGTTCTTACACTAACTACTTTCTCTATATACCTCCTGAAGCTTTTGGCTGTGCTGCATAATCAGAACAATAGCTCAGAAGAAGCCAGCGGTCCTGGTTACAATTAGTTGGGACTATTTTAACTACCTGTTGGTTGTTAGAGATTAGAAGGACTGGCTGGTGAGAAGAGGGTTCTGGCAAAAACATCTCTGTGAGTTAGGGAGGGCTTTGGAATTTATTTGGGTGTTTTTTTAGTTCAATATCATGGTTTGGAAAGGCTGTTTTAGAAAACAGACAGATACTCCTTCCCTCTACTGTTTTGCATGCCCTTTTATGACTCTTAGCTCTCCAAGGCAGTCCATACTCCTTATTTACATACAGTGGCCAGCACAACAGCATCCTGGCCTTGGAGCTCAGTCAGAACAGAAAGAAAAACAATCTGAAGAACAAGTGAATCACAAACATCAGTGTGAACTTCCCATCAATCCTGGATGAAAAACCCCATGCAATCCACAAGGGAAAGTCTGAACACATTAACCAAAAAAAAAGAAAATTTGAAAAATTAAACAGATATGTGAGAGAAGCTCCATTTAAAATAAAAGACAGCAGAGACCAAACTGTAAGAATCCAGGTTTTGAATGAGCTTTCATTATTCATTGACCCAGGTTTCTTCTTTATGTTATGCAGAAAGCAAAAGATTAAACCGATGCCAATGGGAGCGGAGATTGGAGGGTGGGTGCTGTGGACAGCCTGGCCCTGCAGAGGTGGGGAAAGGGCACTTTGACTGTGCTCGGGAAGAGGCTGCGGCACACTCAGAACTTCACAGCACAAGGGTGCAGCGACTCAGCTAATTGGGGAAGATAAAAGGCAGGTTTTTATGAGACAGACACCGTCATTATCCAAAATGAAGGATAAAAACTTGAGCAGCTACATCTAATTTTATCACTGGGAACTCTCAGAAGGAAAAAAGAATTATCGAAGTTTTTGATAGTTCCATTTAACCATAAGAAAACTATGGTAATGTAACCTTAAAGGTTTAACTAAAGCCTTCGAAATCAAGCCAATTCAGAGTTGAGGCCTCAGCTTCTTCCCTAACCCACCCGTAGTGCCCAGCCTGTGTTGCAGACACAAACACTGCCTGCCTAGGAACAGTGTCATTTACACGGGCAGATCATACTGGTGATGCTTGTAACCCCACCAGCAACACCCAGTACAGCCCCGCATCTAGGATAAAAATATAAAAGCAATAAGCAGTTTCACCATAAGCCAACCTAACACTTCTCTCTCCAAAGCACAACCATGGCTGTGTTAAAGCAGCACTGCCAGACCACCCCAAGCCAAAGCTTTCTGAACTTCTCAATTCCTCAAATTAAAACAGAAGCTGGATTGATTTCTTAAAACAAAATAATTTTTTTTAAAAGTACCTAGAAGAACTCTGTCTGTCCCTGAAACCTGCCAGGCTCCACCAGAGCCTGCACAGGCAGTGAGAAGCAAGCACTTTAATGGCCAAGTTTAAAAAGCCCTGAAAGTCTGGGTTTCTAATGAAAATACTGACAGACCCTTAACCATCCAGCAGCGTGAGCAGGCGCCACCATAATAACCATTTAAGCCCTCTTTTCTCAGAAAGGCTTGGCCCAGCAGTGCAGGAGGAGTAAACAGGGCTGGTAACTTAATGACCTTTGAGCATTAGCAGATGGCCTTTTTATGAGCACAGATTAGCAGAACATGGGAGATTTTAATGGCCACTAACAGGTGCCAAGGCTGCTTTTCCCTCTCTACCTACCAGGAAAGCACCAATCCACTTCAAATGACACCTCTGCTCCCATCCCATCCTTTATTTCTGTTTATACCCCGGCATCTTTGATGAGACAGCAACATATGTCCCGCACCAACCTGTAGATTACCAAAACCAAACAAGAACACCTTACCTTTAGGTAATGGCATCATCAGGTGGGTCACCATCATGATATCGCATCTGAGCTGCTAGTGGTTCAAAGGTGATAATCAAAATGGTTGTTCTGTTCTTTCTAGTATGAGGGAGCACGTAGGAAGCCCCAGTAGCAGGTTTTAAAGCTGTTTGAAAGCAGGAGGGAGACAAAGTAAAGCCAAAGCAGGCATTTCCCCTTTCTTATTTATAACATCGCTATGCTCACCTGTGACAACCTTCCTGACCACTTTCCAGCCCACTTGTCTCACCGGGTCCCTTGCCAATGCCCTTTTCTCTGGCTCTGCCCAGTTAAAGACACCCTGGTATCTTTATCAGCTGGAGCAGCAGCAAATCCTCACCCAGCCTTATCCTGGCCTGGGAACAACTCAGAAGCACACCAGGACTCAGGGCAATTACCAAATTGGCTCCTCTGCATTTATCTCTGTGGGTGGGTAGAGAAAAGCCCTTGCAATTAATCTCAGATGCTGCCTGATTAGGCACAACTCAGGGGTTATGAGCCTCAGAGCCGAGCGAGCCTGCTGCAAGGCTGGAGCCTCAGCGAGGGGGCCGAGACAGACCCCATCCACACCTCCGGAATGAGCGGGAAACTGAGTATTGAGGGGAAAAACAGCAAGGCCATAGCCGAGGAGCAGATTAGTGTGCCCTCAGGAGACGTTATGGCATTACTCCTCAGGAAAACACACCTGCACTGCCCATGGCTGTAGCCACTCTCAGAGGCACCCACAGGCCTGTGCCTCTGGGCCTCCCACTCCTCCAGCCGCCATCTTGTTGGGTCCAGCTCCATGGGCCTCATGCTCGCTAAGCCTCAGCCCCGCTGTCAGGTGCTCACTCTCTCAGGCTCTCGTCTGGGTTTCACTGTCTGGGTCCTCTAATCAGCCACTGGACCTTCCACAAACTGGGCCTCCACTCTCTGGGCCTCTCACTTGCTGCCCCCTGCCCCTCAGCCCCCACTCTCTTGAGAGATGCAATTCATAAAACCTTATTTTTTCCATAGAGAAAAATAACACCGTACCTAAAGAGCCCATTAGTAAAGTGAGGTTGCAGTGCTAACCTTGGAATTTTCAGGTCTGACTCCCTTATTAGAGTGAATATATTATAGCTGGGATTTTGGGCAAAACACCAGGGAAAGAGATTGTAAAACTCAGAAAAAAAAAAGAAAGAAAACCTTGATAAAACAATTAAAATTTGCCACACAAAGGAATTAATCATGTCCAGAGCAGAGTTCCTGGAAAGCAGCACCGTGAGCTGCTTCATGCAAAGTACTGCAAGAGAACAGTCCTGAGTCAGGAAGGCACGAAGCAGCAAAGGTTGGAGTCTGCAGAAAATGGTGCATTAAACTGTCTGTTGTGTGGGAAAGGATGCAGGAGAGGGGACATGTGGCGGTGGAATGTGGGGAAAGCAAAATTCCACCACCAGCAGCTCTGCCTCTGGGGTCCTCCTGGCACCTACTGCTGCTGTTGTGTCTGGGCGTGGGGGCACGCAGCCTGCACAAGTCAGCGTGGGGCCAAGCCCAGAGGTGTTAGGAAAAGAAAAGCCAGGAGCAATAAGAAAATTAAAATTTAAATCTCAAAAGGTTGCAGCTATGGACTTCTAGCGAGTGCATGTAGGACACTCAGAGGCATGGGAGAGGAAACTCTAAAGGAGGTGTGGGAAGTTCTGAGAAGTAGGGAAGCTCTCAGCAAAACAGGGTTGAAGGAGCTGATGCAGCCACTCGTCTTTACGTACAGGTGTTTAGAGGTATAAAAAGAAAGTATTTCCCTCTTACCTACAGAGAGATGCATTTGGGAGTTGGGCTAGTGCCAAGTACATTCCTGTGCCGGATGTGTCCACAGGGTCCTTTTTGTTCACACTCAGGATTCCCTTTGGGGACTCACTCCTGTAACGCTGTTTGGATTGTGCAACGTTTCCTGGGAAAATGCAATTTCTCCATGGGGTAGAGGTCTAGGGTCTGGACAGGTGCTGGCTGAATCTGATGAAAATAAGGATAAAAGTATAATCAGAGCTTCAAGAAATTTTAAGAAAGAGTGTACTGCTGTGCAAAAGCCTAACTAAAATAGGAATTTAAGGTAAGACAAAGATGTGCAAAAAGGCCTGACAGCCTGGCAACACCAAGCTTCAGAAGAAACAGGACTACTGTAATGATGCTAGACCTAACAGAAAGCATTGATGTCTGTGGAGCCCCCCAAGGAGAGGATTAAGTCACTCTCTTGAAACTGTATCATCAAAATGGAGATCTGGGCTTTATGTGACTGATGCAAGGACCCACAGCGTGCAATCAACCTGACCAACTCAGGCAGGGTGCCCGGAAGGGGACATGGGGCAGCACCCTGCTGGGTGCTCTTCCCAGGAATGTGGCACCAGAGGAGGAGTGCAGCAAGGCAGCTGAGTCTGTGGACAAGACACAACCAGAACTCATTAACTCACCGCTGCGGTGTTGGTGGTGACTCCAGAGAGACCACAGAGCAGCACAGAGCACCCCGGAGACTAATTGAACACGGTTAATTATTAGGTGGTTTAAGATATATTTGAATTTCTTTATTGTCCTCATGTTGTTTGTTGTAGTTATTTTCAGCTGAAGAAATGGTAACTTGCAGGACTTTTTGAAAGAGCTGTTTGGAAAGGACTTCTGTGTCACCCAGGGTTGAGGTGACACATGGCTAAGCCACCTTGCTCCCCCCCGAGCCCCTCCACTGCCTGCCAGTATCAGGAGGCAACCTAGCCCTGGCATACGCTCTTGCAAAGGGACATCACAAAATAAATGAGATCTGTGCCTCAGCTGATCGGAGGTAGATTTCTGCTAGAATCTACAACATCTGAAAAATTGTTTCGTTAATGGAAACTGGCAGCAGGATCGCAACCCTTCCAAATACCAAAATCTAACTGTGGACTTAGAGGTCAAGGTTTTATCTGGCCTAAGACTTTATGAGCTGGAAATCTGCTCAGGAAAATCACCTTCGTAAAGGTGGATCGATGTATGTTCATGGTTAATGTCATGGGCTTGCATACAGGAGCTGGAGAACGAGGCACAATTTTGTAATGGTATAACCAGTATAACCACATCAAAAAAAAAAAAGAGACACTCATTTTCAGTCGAGGGTGCATTCATGTGACTGCTGTTTGCCCAAGATTGTGAGATTAGTGATCACTGAAATTTAAAGCGAAAGGGGCTGTAAATTAAGCGGACTGAAGCGAAGACGAATGCTCACATGAGTCTTTGCAAAGCCAACACACAGAGGAGTTTTGTTCCAAACTATCTCAAATCTTTAAACTGTTTCTCCCAAGTGTTTTACTTACGTTTCAGCTCACCTGGCTCAAGCTCTGAACATTGAGACCCAAGGATCCGCTTTGCAGAGAGTTAATTCCTGGCAGCCAAATTCATCAGCGGCGCAAGTCTCCAGACATCAGGGGCGTTATCCCCAGGGACAAATTTGGCCACTGGTATCTGTGTTCAGCCCTGGATGAGCAGGAGCAGCTTCCTTGACTTGCAGGGTTGATTTGTGTCAGCTCTGAATTTGGCCCTGCGTCTTTCTCTTTGTTCTGTGTATAGTTAAATAGACAAGATGAAAAAGCCATGACTAATTAGACTGTTAAATTAAACTGCTTTAAATTTATTTTATGTGATGCATAAAGTTCATAAAAAGAGGTACCCAGAGTAGTATCAGTGACCTTTCTCCAGGAGCTGCAGTCCACCCGGATGCTTTTTTGAACCAATTGGCTGAAAACTCCTGGATTTCTTAACACCTTTTATTCCCTCTCTGCCACTTTCAAACCTGAAGGATTTATTTTTATCAGTCCCTCACCCACATAATGACTTTAAAATTCCTTAGGTTCATACCTTAAAATATAGCTGGGAATTAGAAGTAATGCCAATTAACAAGTCAAGGCTCAAAGGCACTGATGGAGTTAGCTTGCACTTCTCCCTGGAAAACTGTCATAAGTATATATAAGAACCTGCACACCTCAGGATTTCTGTTTAGAGCACTCTATCTGTTCGAAAGCACCTTCTTCATGATATCTGCAGCCTCTGCTAGACAGCCCTGAGCCAAAAGGGGTGGGGGTGAACCTCCGCTGCCCCGCAAGTGCTTCCCTGGGCAGTTGCCTCCCACCAAGCTCCAGACTAATAGCAGATCCCAGCACCTCTGTTGGGACAGGCTTGGCTGGCATGTCTGCGTTTGGACCCACAGGTCTGTCCTTACCACACCAAAAACACAGTTTATGTGCTCCAGGCATCAGCTGATTCCTGGATCTGAAAACCTGGAATTTCAAGACGGACAAACCCCCCTTATTTGATATGCAGACGTTCCTCCCACTCCCATTTACCAGGCACACAGATGAAAGGTGATTTGGTTAGACCTCATGAGCCTCTGCTCCAGGATTTGGCACATTAAGGAGGCCAGAGTTTAGTTCCCAGGTCTGTCGGTGGCTTCAGGCAAGTTAAATTTCACTTCCCCCAATTCAGTTTCCTCTTCAGTGGCAAAGTGGTGTTTGCAATATAAAACAGTTCATTTTCCCTCCGGCCACCAAGCGCTCTTCATTTTTCTGGGAATGCTGCTTTCACCCCTCAGGATCCCTCGCGGGGTGGGGTGGGGGCGGCTGCAGAGACACAGGTGGCATCCAGGCACCTGGGGAGAGGGGCTCGCTTGGGAAATGCAGGAAGTGAACAAGGTCTTTTTCGGTACCCCGTGCTCCTTGCATCCTCTTACTGCTACCACCAATCACTCTGTTAAAATGACCATCCCTATTTCACACTTCATTAGGAATGATATTTCACCTCCCGATTCCAGGTTCCGGTTTTCTTCCTGTACGTTGTCATGATCACCTGAGTGCTAGCAGCCAGCCCAGCCTGGGTCAAATTCTGCCTGCACATATCACCCCAAGAGCTGCTAGCAGCAAAGGTTGGTCTCTGATGGCAGTCTTGAAAGGAAATGGCCACAAAACCTCCTTGTACCCTCTGAGACCACAAGCTGAGCAGGACAGGACTGTGTCCTTGAGGTGCAACAGGAGAGGGCAGATGGCTTTTTGGAAGCCTAAAATTGCATACTGTGGCTGCAGCATCCCCTGCCCCCGTGGATGCTGCTCTTCCCTACTTTGTACTCCTTTATTTGGGAAGGATGCGTTTTCAGGAAAGGTGTGAACATCACTGCCTTCGCAGCTAATCCTGACACGCCAGCGGCCCACAAGCACGCTGTATTGCTAAGCAACACTTGGCAAAATCCATGCCAGGTTGTGTCGGTCCCTTTTGATGTTTCACAGAAGCATTGTCATTTCCATCTCTGGCATTGTTTCCAGCATTTTGGGTGTCAGTGTTCCCGAAAACCATCACAGAAAGGATGTTTATTGAACTGTCAGAGGGTGAATGATTGACACTAGGCACAAGTACTTTTCATGTTCAGGTTTTGGCATGCCACAATTGGATTATTTCCTGATAAATGCCATCCAATTCTACCAGATGGACCACTGAGAGATATGCCAACCTGTGTGAGAAATGGAGTAGATGCTCAGTGCCACTTATTGGTAGATGTGTGCTTCTCCAGCCTATGCTTTTGTGTAGCTGCAGGGGATTTCACTGAAGCAGTGACTTTTGTGATGCTCATAATTAGAAGAGCAAGGCAATTTTCATTGTGGAGAAGGGTAGAATTCAATGCCCAAACCTGATTTCATTCACCTTAGCGTGGAAGTGCGATACCCGTTCCTCTCCTCTTAGATTTAATGCGTTCTCTGTGACTTGCGCATTAAAGAGCCGTGTATTTTGAAAGTCAGGTATTTCTCATATATAAATAATTTCAATAAACCAATCCTCTGCCTTCCCGTTCATCTTTTCCTAATGGTTCATTTACAGATCCAAATGCAATACATGGCTTGTGAGGCAGGTAAAACATCTAAGAGTGAATGCATTACACATACCATCCAACGTTTATTAAACAGCTGAATTCATTTCATCGACGCTCAGCTGGAGAGTGGGCAGTTATCTGCGGATTCGGGATGACGGAGGGGCAAGTGGCAGCACGAGGGGACAATGTGACTCGGGGACGGATGTCAGCAGGGGGGTAGGTTGCGGCTGTCAAATTGCCCCTGGAGTTATTGAGGGTATGTGGGGAAGAGGGATTAAGTAGGAAGAGCTTTGTCATCGACACATTGCCTGTGCTGAGCAGAGGGGAGAAGGCAGGAACCATCTCGCACGCCCTCGCACAGGCACTGGGCGAGGAATCGCCACAGGGCATGGGAGCTTTGCCTTAGTTTAGTTTGGCTTTGCTGAGTGTCGATGGGGAGGGAGTTGCCTTGTTCTGTTTGCTTGGGGTGACAGGAGGAAATCCCTAATTCTGGAGGGTAGAAAGGCACAGGTCCATGAAAACACAATTTTTCTGTCTGAACCAACCCACTAGTGAGACAAAAGAAACATTAAGTTATCTATTCCTGTAGTCCTTGGCACTTTAATATATACATAAAAAGCAGGGCCTTTGTACTATACCTAATGAGCAGAAGTGAATAATGTGGTATAATTAGCTTCCCTTTCTCAGCCTACTCTCTCAGATATCTCAACACACTTCTGACAACAGCATGGTACAAGTGGTGACTGGTGCCTACATCTTAGATTTACCATCACTTCATTGTTCTGCACGAACACATTTTTCATCTTTGCCATGATGAGGCCCTCTCTCCGCCGTACTTATTTCTGCATTTTAGCCATTGTCTTAGTCACTGCCAGCTCAAATGAAACACAGCTCAAACAGAGGCTTCGGGGTGGAGAGGCTGTTATTGCGCTATCCGCTCTCCAGAGACCTGTGGTCAAACCCTTGGGTGCACACATGCCTGATACCCCTAAAAATGTGTCTGATTGACAGCTAAGCCCCGCCATCACCTGAAAAAAAACCCCAACGAAAACCAAAAAAACCAAACAAGTAGAAAAACGTACAGTCCTTTTTGGATGGCCTTGATCTCGCAATGGTTTCTGCATCAGCCAATTTGTGTGTCTCACCAGCACTCTGGGATCTCAGAGCTGCTGATTTCCAAAGTTTATAAAACATGGAGAGAAAGAAACGCAGACAAAATAACACAGCTCTACGCATTCTCCTGCTATTCCAGAGGAAAACTCAAAACAGCCTTTTTTGTTTTGCCGTCCTTACAAAAGGGAGCTGAGAGGCAAACTGATTATGCAGGACTTTAAACACCAGCTAGATCAAAAAACCCCGCTCCTGAAAAAACACCCTGTAAAATGATGTGACTGGAGTTACTTCCAAGAAAGTAACTACAATTTTTATTGCAGATTTGTTAGTAAGCTTATAAATCAATTCAAAGCCAACCCTGCTTAAAAACCTGTTATGCAGAGACACAGTCAAACGAAACGCACGCAGGTAATGCCGCCGGTCTTGAGAACTTCAGAATTTCCTTAAAGTAATAACTTTAATTCAGTTCTTTCTGGCATAAACTTTTTCATCCCATTATGTCAAAAACTGTATTATCCATCCATTTGTCTGTCAGAACGATTCCCCCTGGGCCCATATACCACTGGTTCTTCTATTCTAAACCTCCCCATTACATCCTGCTATCAAGAGTCACAATTTTCAGCGAAAGTCTCTTGTGACTTTTGACAATGTTTTACAGTGAACTAGACCAGGAAGCTCAGAGTTAAAGGAAATCTTCCATTCTGGCAATGAATATGTAATAGGCATTACACTGTGCAGTATACCAAAAATGTAAGGTTCATTAAGTCTTTCAAAGGCAAGAACTTCCATGTAGCTTTGAATGAACCTGTCTTCGTGATGGCATTAGCAAATGATATTTTGGGGCAGGAGATATTAATACTACCCATTAAGGAACGAATTTGTTTAAATGCTCTATAGCTATGCGTGGATGTAGATGATCCAGGAATAAATAAAAAGTGAATAGTCGTCCAACTTTATATGTAAATTGTCTTTGGCTTATATACATAAGAATGCTCTATGCTACTAAATTCCTTCATATTAACAAGCAGGAGTGTAACTAATATATAAAATAAAGTCATTCTCTTTAATGAGAATGCTAAATATTTTAAAGAAATGTGCAGCTATGAAATATTGTCAAGGGCATTTTTATACTTAAGTTTAAGAACACTTATGACTTAACTGTTGAATAATTTAACACGTTCAGCCTTGAAGTACTATTTATGTATGTTTTTTAATGTTCATACTTATGTTGGCTTTTCTTTGCTCAGGATTTAGGACCTTTGATTTCTGTTTATAAAATTTACATCTTTAATCTCCCAGCTCTGTGCATTTCCCCATTTGACTCCTGCAACAATATAGGAAAAAAAAAAAAAAACAAACCAAAAACGCTGAGGGGAAAAAGGAGCTAAAAGCCTCGCACAGCTTGGAACAGGGACTGTGTGGATTTTAGCAAACATAAGGACAGATTTTTAAGGAAATGAGCTCCAAGTAGAAAACCTCGATAAACACGAGCCACCTGTACAGCTCAAACAAAGGATTTGCAAACGAGTTTATGAGCTTTCTCCAAGAGGCAAAGAAAGCCCCACAAAGCACCTCGGTGCGCTGTGGGAACCCTGACTTCTACCTCATGTGTCCTTTCAGGGAGCCCCATGCCCGGGCACATGTGTGCTGGGGGGTGAAGGGGAAATTCCCCACATGGCACCTGTGTGGGTAGTGGGACACAGCTGGGGCTGGGGGGGAAAATGCTGCCCAGTGCTTCTTACCCATTGCAGGCTGCCCGAGCGCAGACTCCTCACCATGTGTGCTGGGGCAGGGACAGGGCTCCTGAGAGCACTCTGCAAACGTCAGCTTGGAGGGGAGGCTGACCTACCTTCACGCCCAAAATATTCAGGACCATTGGGCTGATCACCACAGGCAGAAGTTTTTCTAAGTGACGAAAGAGAAGCCAAACTCTCCCCGCAATCGTGACATTGCATGAAATTTGCAATGGAATAAACAAAAACATGGACCGAAACTGTTTACAGCATATGTTGTCACCTTTCATTATGGTCTCTCGCAACACACTGATGTTTTGTGACACAGCAGATGTAACTTGACACGTCATACACTGAGCAGTGACTTTCAGGAATTTCTCAGACACATTTCTTTCAAAAAGTCGCATCTTGACCAGACAGTTGGACCATGAGTGCATTTAAAACCCAGGCTAAAAAGAGCCGGGCTGTGATGCAAAGAGCATTGCACACAGAATATTTGGTCTGACTTTTTGTCTGTGTTTTATAGGCTACAAGCCATAGGTAGAGAGATGGACAGATCATCTAGCACGATGAATGAGCTGCTGCCAAGCCGATGTTACTGTATAACTATGGGCCCCTCAGTACCCATTCTGCCTCTGATAGTCATCACGTGCCAGTGTCCAAATGGATTATATATCTCTGGCATGTTTATGGCATAAAGGAAGATGAATCTGAATATCTGTGAACCTTGGGCTCACAGGATGATGCATTTGGAAGGGAAAGCAAGTTTTTCAAGGGCAAAAAAAAAGTTAGTAGGGTTTTATCAAGGGGAATTAACCTAACACCTCCTCGCATCAAGCTGCACTACCACACATTAAGAGATCACTTAGCCGGGCAGACAGAAAAGAGTGTTAGGATTAAGAGTAAGAACCACCACATATTTCAGCACAGAGATGTCTTTCAAGCTGGAAATTGTACGCAGAGGTCACTGGCACTCCAAGTTGAGTAATTTCTTAAGCGCTGATATTTACTCAGACAAGGAGATCCTCAGAAGGAGTCACAGGGACCTGGTCCTGTGGGGTTCATAAAGTCAGATCATGGCTGAGCAGGAGGTCCTTGAAGGATAAGAACTGGGGGTTCCAGCCTGCCCAGTAAGAGACACCCCACTGGATCATCCCACTGAGCAAAAGCAGCTGCTGGGACACATCAGCCTTCTCTGGTGAGCGCTTTGGAGAGTGACTGCTTTCTAGGTCATAGGCCCTATTTGCTCAGGAGAGGCAAAATAGAGAAGCATGGAAGACTAGAAGGACCGTGAGATACAGAACCATGTAGGATGAAGATGGGAAAACTACTCCCTTGCTGCACTGGACCAGATCCTCTGGCAGCAGTGATGGGATCTCAGGACTGAGCCCATTTGCATTGACTCAGCATCACTGCAATGTAAGTATTGCCCTCACCGGGGTTTTCAACTCAGCAACACTGTCAGCACGGTCTTTGCACCCCAGGTATGAGATACCCCATTTGTTCAGAATAACCGCTTGCAGTCCCCTCTGCCTTCACTTTCCAACAGACCTGAGCAAGGAGGCAATTTTGTTCCACAAAAGCAATGTTAAATGAAAATATGTAAATAAAGAGAGAACTGGAGAGTGAAAACACTTGTCATCTTCCTTAAACTAAATGACTTGGCTCATGTCCTTGGGATAGCGGCAAAGGGATCTAGAAATCTCAACGGGAAGTCAAAGTTTACAAGAGGAATTCAAGACCAAACGAATGCTGCAGCTGTAATGCACAAACTCACAACCTTCCCAAGCCTCACTCCTTTAAAACCACGAAAACCTCTGGATCTCATAGCTTCAAGGACTTCTTTTCCAAGAGTGCCTCCTGTAAAGCTTTATTTCCTTTTGAAGTCTGCTTTCTATTTTACACTATTTTTTTGCTAAGAATATATTTAGGTAGGAGCTGGCCTTTACATCCACAGGCAGCCCTGGCTATCAGTCAATCTATCAGTAAACCTCTCATGAAGTTCACTAGACGAAGGGTTAGAGCAGCTAGTACCACAATAATGTAGAAACAGAAATATTACAAAGTAAAGGCTTATAAAATAATAAAAATTCTACTTAGTTCAGATACCTCCCAGTGCCTTTGGCAAAATACCTTAAGCATTCCACATAAGGCGGGCATTGTCTTTATAAGATGGCACCTCATAAAATGGTATTAAATATCACCAACGGGGCTTCATATTTCATCCAGCAGGGTTTAGGCCAGACATGTTCTATATCACACATTATTAGAATGACATCTGCTTTGCAAGTTGTGTACCCAGGAGCATACCTTGATAACTCATTTCAGCACTCATTCTCGAGGCTTCTGTGGCTTCGTAATACCTAATATGTTTAACTCATTTTGAACAGAAGTCTAAAGCCTGTCGTGGCCCTCTGGCCAAAACTGTAGCTGTCAGGCAACGGAGGCAGCTATCAAACGTTACTCATTTATCATTAGTGGTGATGCAGCTGTACAGAGAAATGTACCCACTGAAGTGAAGGGCTGTCAATTGTTCCCTGTATAATAGTCCTCTTCTCAACAGGGTATTTCTCCATGGCTGTATAGCTAGTGCACTTCGCTACTTCCTCCTAGTGCAGAATTTATAGTAGCAAGGAAAGGGGGAACATATTTTCATTTAAATAGGTCTGCCACCCGATGAATAAAGCAATCATCAATAGAATCTATAAGCAGAGAGATATGCGGCGTGCTGTTTATAAACATGACACGCAGGCATGTATATGTATAAGCGTATGTGTGCATGTGTGCACATATACACATGCGGTGTTTATAAATAAACTCTCTAGATCCCTATCGGTATTTAAACATTGGCGCATGTTCAGTCCTAAAGGCTCCACTTCCTCTTTGCTCACCATTTCCATAAGAAGACTGGAATGTGCAATTTAGGCTTCAAATTTCCGTGTCCATTCTGCTTACAAAACTCAAACACACGCTACCTTGAACTTCGCTTTCCTTAACTCTGCTCCCTAGGGAGGAAACCAGCCCGATTGAATCTATATCAGAGATCTCCTAACTGCAGACACTACTGCCTTTATTCACCGAGGCAAAGCACAGCACTGGTCTGGGAAAGCACCACAGTTAAGATAGTATCTTCAGGCTCCTTTGAACCGCTGCTGCATGCAAATATTTGTACACACGCGTTACCAAGAAAGTGTGGCACAAGTCTCTGAATTTTCATTTGTCTCTGTACAAGCGAGATACAGAGGAGGGAGACAGACTCCAGTGGCAAGGAGCAGAGTGCTGGCTTCTGCATCTGCCTTTCCGTTTGCTCGGCGGGGTTTCCCCTCTGGAGCCCACGAAGGCCAAAGAGAATTTGCTCATTGCTTTCAAGGCATTCACACAACCACAGAAATGTCAAAAGTGGGTACTTAAAATCAGGAATCCAAATCCATCTTCAGTGAACAACTGGAACATACCTGTTGCTCACCTATTAAATTCTGACTTTGGTCGATCTATGCCCACATTTCTGGAAAACAGAGATAGTCACAATGCTCTGTGCCTAGGAAACAGTTTCAGCTTGAGTGAAGAGCAGCTACAACCATCGGTTCTCTGTGTTAGGCATGAAGGCCAACAAGACTTTGAGCAAATGTTAAGGAAACCATTAATTTTTTCCCCAGATTGCTAGCCATCCCAGAACGAACCCGCACAAGTTTGATAAGAAATCATGTAAACTTTCTCCAGAGAACTTCAAACAAAGCTCTTTGTCCAACACGGTGTAACTAAGAGACTGGAACAAAGGCACAGTCAGAGGGACTTCTGTTCCTCCTTTTGGTCTTGTGCAAAGTATCAATGAACTCTACCATGAATGATGCCACCTTGATAACAGAACAGCAGCTAAACAACTTCATAAGAATGTATTTCTGGAGCGCTTCCACTGTGGGTATAGAAATCCAGCAACCGAAACACAACTGCACTTCCATTCTGTCCTCTGTTTAAATACAGCACCAACGTGGTTCTCATCCATAACAAGATGAGTAATAGGAAAAGGAAGGAAGACTGAAGCCCTGAAAGTTGTTAACATGGGAGTGCTTCTGGGGAAAAGCTCCTCTCCACCACAACCAGTCAGCAGTAGGCACAGGCAAACATGGAGTTGCCTGGGGCAACAGTCTCTTGAAGGGATGCCACTGAGATGGGGAGTAAAAGTCCCACAGCCTACTTTGTGTATGCTGAGGATCTTCTTTTTCCTCCTCTTCTCCACTTCTGAACACTACTTGCATGCCACAGCATAGGGACTACACACCGTCCATCCCTTCCACTCTGGCCACCAAGCCAGGAGGCTTCATGTTACTTTAGAAATACAGGGACATTTTGTGCCTAGCTGAAAATGAATGCAGCAGAAAAAAGGATGATGAATGACAAAGTTTTCCTGGCAGATGTAGACTATAAAAAACGATCATGATGTGGTAAAACAAGTCTAACCAATGGGGTTTGCCAGAAATGCGGCGAAACAGGCTTCCAGTGTAAAAATGACACCACCAGATTCATAAAAAGAAAAAAAACCCAACACCCTGAGGCCTGGCAAGTAGGCGGCTACCTGGGGCACAGTGGGGTACTAAGGCAAGTGGAAACATCCACTTTTGTCCGTGTGATTTCCCTCCTTTACAGCCTATGGCCTCCCAGGGAAAGGACCCAGCACCTCACTGGCAGGGTCCAGAACCATGAGAGTCGGGCAGTTGCACCCGCTGCTGGCAAGCTGGGCTGGGGCTCACCATGCTCCACAGAGCAGGACCATAGCTACCAAGACTCCTTCTTTGACCTGACCTAATCCGATCTTATCTGCACTTCCAAGTGCCTTTGAAACTTGATGCTCTAATATTACCACAGGTCTGCATCTACTGCTTTGGCCAACAATACACTTAGATACATTTGCATTCATTCTATAGCTTCCTTATTTCATGTAGGTACGGGCGGAAGAGCATTGCAAGGAGGTGGTAAATGGTGATTTCATTAGCTGCATTTATTTCCAGAACAGCAAAACACATCCTTTGAATGTGGCCCCTCCCTCGTTTTATTTAGCTAAACCCTGGACAGAATCCGTCTTTCCAAGTCAGAAGGAATATACATGACTGCGTAAAATCCCAGGAGCCTCCCCTCAAAACGGCCACTTGGGTTTGCAAACAAGTCACACTAAACACCCAGGGCCAGGCAAGTTCGCTCTGCAGCACTCCCAGCCACTTTGTGCTCAGAGGGTAGCAAGGCCCGAGGACATTACAACCAGCCTACGCAGGAAAATTCCTGACTTTTTCAACATCCTTTTTGTAATATTACATGCTAGGAGAAATTATGGGTTCAGTTAGGACTACCAAGTTACCAGGAGAAGCAAGCCATCAGCCCATGTAAGAAACAGACACAGCTGAGCTCTGCAAGTTAAAAAATGAAACAGGCCGCAGGGGTCAGAGACTGCTCCTGGAAGAGGAACATATCCCTCATGGATGTGCCCCTTCCTCAGCTACTGAAAGATAATTTCTCCATCGTGTCCTGGAAGGTAAATCAGATCTGGTTGAGGAGGCTTCTGGTGCAGTGCTTTAGTGTGCGTGGCTGGAGGGGCAGAACCAGGTGGGCTCCTGCTCCTTGTTTCCCTTTGTTAGGAAAACACCTATGCTTTAACTTCCCCAAAAAAGGAAAGAGGAAAAAAGGAGCCTGGCTCAATGTTCCTCCACAGGATGTCCAGGAGCGTTATGCTCCTTCCTGATTCTCCCAAGCAAAATGCTTACCACTGTTGCTGCTCGCACAAGAGCGGCTCTATCTCAGCACAGTTATGTTTCCTTATTGCTTTCATTCAGGTCCAAGCACAGCACCATGCCCTACAGCATTAGGCCTTAGATTGTCCTCTCAGTCACTTTTTCCACCATGCTGTAAGCAGCAGTGTGCTATGAACCAGCGTGAGCGCACAGCTATGCTCATCATCTGCGTGCGCTCTGACTCATGTGTGATTAAAACCATGTCTGGACAGGGAGGAGTTGAATTCAGACTGCTCTGAGTGACTAAAATGAACCTGATCTCATTATTGCACCATGACTTAAGGTTACTTTACCTCCTGTAAGAAACTAATCCATCCTATTGTTGTTCTATCTCCTTGCAACCCCACTGCACCCCAAGTCGCCTCCATTTCCCAAACCAGGTGTGTTCCTCTTGTTAGACTGTGCTCAGTATCACCTGCTCCCATTCCCAGCTGTACCGCCACGACTTTGCTTCATGAGGTCTCCCCAAAACCCCAGCATCGCTGCTGACATGCCACAGGAGAGAAAGCTTTTAGTATCTTTGGGCAGAGATGCTGGGAAACCAGTAACAATAAGCGTTTGGTAGCTGGCAGCCTCAGGGACTGGCCAGGAAGCGGCCAAGCAGAAGGGCAGCAGGAGGGCTGGGGACCACACTGTGCCTGCACTGCCCCAGCTCCGCAGAAACCGCCTCCTGCACCGAGTTTCTTTGTGAACCTCGCTGTCTGCTGAGCAGGGTCAGTGTTCCTTTAAAACATGCCTCAGTGCACCGTTGTTTCCCACAGCTCTTCGAGGTTTGCGTTATGATACAGTTGGTGAGTCATGCACAGATTAGTCATGGAGGAGATTTATTCTTGTCTACAGAAAGTCCAGCATGAGTAAGGACAATGCGAGTCTGGCACCGGCTTGTTTCGGTTCTGGCCGGTGCCAAAGGTGAGGTATGTCTCACACGCAGGTGTGTGGCTCAGACTGGTGAGGCAGAGAGGGTCACACGTCCAGTTTAATGCCTTCCAGCCAAGACCAGAACTTTAGCACAGCCAGTGCAGGCAGTACAGAATGGGACCAACTCATCTCACAAGCTCTTCTACAGGCCAGATGCTAAAGAGACTTCCACTGGTTCTTAACCTTCACCAGACCAAGCCACCCATGCATGGAAGGCTCCAAGTTCTTGATCCTGCTCTGGCAGGGGGGTTGGACTTGATGATCTTTCGAGGTCCCTTCCAACCCCTAATATTCTGTGATTCTGTGATTCTAGTGAATCCTCCAAGTCTCTTACCAAAGCTTACTAGGAAGTTGAATGATATCTTGGCTTCATCAAGGCCAATAGCAAAATGCTCATGCAAGGCTGGGGTTTTACTCCATAGAGATCAAATTACGCGGGAATCTAATTTCCCTGTGTATCTACCAACCCCTAAATTACACCTGGAAAATTTTTAACTGAAAAAGCTGCTTTTTTTCATTTCACAGGGACAATATGATGTCCAGCAATAGCAACGCATTTCTGACAGGGAAGCTACCTGGCATCCAGCTGCCATAATGCTAATGTTCAGCCAATTTTTCTTTGATGAGTTTACACAGTGAGTGTAAAATGGTACCCGCTGACTGGGCAGTAGTCACAGGCCTATAGAAGACTTAGTCAGAACTTGGGCTTCTGAAATGAGAAAATTGTTTCATTCATATTTTAAAATTCCATTCATTAACAGGTGTATACGGTTTGACTTCCCCAAAGTATGCTACAGACATAGCCTAATAAATCTCCATGACACCTCACTGCATCTCCATTTTATAGATGTGGTGATTCGAATATATCCAAGTGAAATGACTTGCCCAAGGCTAATGAAGGAATCAACGTCAGAGACAGGATTAAAAGTAGAAAAATTCCTGGCCCCCAGTCTCATAACCTAACTGTGGTCTGCATTTCACTCATACGAAAACAGGAAAGGGAAACGCATCTATTTTGAATATTGTGAAAAGTAGTTCATGGCAGATGGGCAGCCTGATGTTTTAAAATTGCTTTACTGTGTCATAAAATATCAATAATACACAGGATGTGGTTCTTGTCCAAGACTATACCAAGGTGCGAACAGCACAAAACGTGTCACTGGTAGCTTTTAAAGCAGCAGAAGTTGCACTAAAAGAATCAAATAAGCAGAGTCTTTGAGATGTCTGCTCCGTTCCTTATAAACAATTTCTCCCTGTGTGCTACACAGCTGGTCAAAGCCACTTTGAAGCTGACGAATACCTGGCTGGTAATAATCTGTAGCGAGCTGCCCATTGTCACATCTCAGAGGCAGAACAAGAGGTCTCTAATGGCCAGTTCTCAAACACGCAGGTAGCACCCACTGACACTTTCTGGTGGGCCTACCCACCTCTTTCTTAGACGCTAACCCAGAGTCAGGCAGCATCTTCTCTGTCGCCAGAGTGTAATGGGAGGACAATGCACCTGTCTAGCTGCGTAGAAGAATAATTTAAAAAAAAAAAAAAAGAAGGTACACTTGTGTCATTAAATATTGATGAGTAAGATTCATTGACTGAGTTGGAGACAGTAGGATATGGCTTGAAATAAAACCCCATGAGGGCCACACCCCCTAGTATGCCCAAGGCCATCCCTTTAAAGGTAGGACAATTATAATTAATTGAGCAATCTGACAGAAAGCATACATCCATACAGTGGAGCAGAAAGTGACACTGTGCACAGAGCCATCCAGGACACTTGAAGGGTTAATACTGGTTCACTAGACCAAGGACAGTAAATTCTGCCTGTGGCTACCACCAGTCTATTGTATTATTATTGCAGGCTTTAGAAACAGCTTTTAATTTTAACCCTTTCCAGCCCTCTTCTACTAGCTTCTCTCTAAATAATTGGTATTGAATAAAATCCCGTGAAAACTTCCTAGTCATACCTTTCAAGAAATTCTTTCACTTTCGGCATTTACAATGCTGTGCAGAAAAGAAGAATCATCCAAAGACCCTGAGCCTCCTTTACCTGTCACTTTTAACTCTTAAAGACCAGAAACGTTGCCACAAAACTGGGCTCCTTTCATTTTGTTGTGATCAGTCCCCGCTATTTGATGCAAGGGTCACTGAAGAGCCCCACCCACAACTTACTGGGAACCAGGCCATGAATATCGAGAGTTTTGACAAACATAGACTGAATATAGATAGTCCTGTACCCCTTTCACTCTTCCAGACACCTGCATTCCTTCACCTAACTACATTTTTCAGATGACGTACTCTACTGGGGATTGTTCGTGCCCATGAGAGCTGACAAATCAAACACTCAGGACCCATTGGTACCTGCAATGCAAAAATCTCATTATCGACAACATTTTCAGCAGGATGCTGAGAGCATCATCAGCCCATGGGCAGGCTATGGAGAAACAACCGACAGAGAAGGGATTATACAAAGGAATGTGGGGAACAGTAGAAGACTGACTCAGTGACCCCAGAGGTCCTTTCCAAGCCTGTATTTCTGTGCTCATCTGTTCATATTGAAGTTGATGGGAGACATCTCCACCAACTTCAAAGAGCTTTTATCCAGCCCTTGTTTAATTTCTTTTCAATATATAGATGCAAGAGTAATGTCATGAGACATGCTAATATACAATCCGTTCTGGGAGCAGCAGAATGAACCCAGGTAGACAAATTGTTCACCTCAAAATGCTAAGCATGCCAAGATCTGAAAAAATAGATCTCCTCATATCTAAAGTGCAGATAAGTCCAGCAATGTCACACTTGGGTTTCCAGTCATCATCAGCCATAATCAATTATGCCAAATAAATTGTCCCGTTATATATTTGTGCTTTTTGTGAGCTACAGGGATAAGCTGAACAAATCTGATAAGCTGATCTGGGGATGGGGCCCCCACAAGGCTGGTCTGCAATTCCAGCAATGGAAGGGCTGCTCCAACGTTAAGTGTCCCAGCATGAAACCTGTAGCTTTGTATGGAAGGTTATTTAATGTATATGGGACAACATTCATTAGAGAGATGAGCCCCAAAACACTCTGGAAAGAAGTGTAGAAGCCTAATATTGTTGGCCAGAATCAGAATCAAGGAATGAGAAGGTAGAACTGGGCGGTTGTATAATTACACATTGTTTTCCTTTCCTTTTTTTTTTTTTTTTTTTACTGAGCAGGCATTCAGCCTGCTCAGTAGAGTCACTCCAATATGTTATCTAATGGCTTCATCTCTACTTGTGAGATCTCCCATCTGTGGCCAGCCTGTGCCACTGCCTCATTCAGCTGAGCAAGAGAACAACATTCATTCGCTCGCCTCAGATCTTCGGAGACAGGTCTTGCTCTAGAGCAACAAAAAATGAGCGCTCCTTAGTCAGGTCTGAACCTTTGCACTTCAGCCAGCCTTTGATGAAACTTTCCTCTGGATTTCAACACTGAGTTTTATAGCTGGGCAATCTGCTCACTCACTCTGACTCCATCCCCTTTTTTGTTCTTTAACTGGTATCATTCTGATCTATGTGGTGGTCTCATGGTTTCCTCTGGAGAATTCTGCATCCACCTTGTTTTCAAAGCCAAATGACACAAGCAATGATTTCTAATCTGCAGTTGCTTCGCAAGGATGGATGTTCAGACATAACCAGTCCAGTTTGCTATTTTTTCACCTGTTATACAGTAAATGTTTCTGCTGTTTGGATGCTTCTTTACTTGCTTTCCTTTCCCATCTCTTTTCTCCTCATAATTTACCGTAAAACTTCAAACAGTATCACATTCAGTTTAGTTCTCCTGAAGCACAGTGGCATTTCCTCTTTAGTGCCTCTAACAAGGATGCCCCATCGAAGGATTTGGCCACTTGGGGCACTGGTATAGCCACTTGCTTTGGTTCTTCAAATGTGCCAGGTCTTTCTCATGACCGGGACAGAGAAATGACACCATACCATGAGAAAAAAGATAGTCAAGATGCTGAAGATATCCTGACATGGATTCAGAGGTCTGAGTCTTCATACCCAAAAGCTGTGGACATGCTGAAACCCGCTGTGTCTCCCATGCTGTGGGTATCATTTCAGTTCCATAGAAATGATAAGGGAAGCAAGGGAGAAAGAGAAGGGAGAGAGACTGGGACACATCTCGGTTTCTGCCCACTAAGTAGGAGGAAGGTATCTAGGAAGAGCAGACCCAGGAATGGGGAATCATCACTGATTCAGCTCCTCATTGTAAGGCAATTGTAAGATGGTTTACTCAGCTGTCTTCTAGCCCACTCAAGTGCCAGCGTCAGGTCACGGATGTTAAAGGCCCCTGGCCACAAACAGAGCTCTTAGGGTCTTGCCATGGCCTCATTGATGACATCTGAACAACTGGGTGGAAATCACACTTGACAGGCTGGCAACAAAACAGCTCGTTTTGAGGATAAGGGCATAGGCCTCGCTCCACTGTCATGCTCTGCAGACACCTAATAGCAATCCCAAGATGCCTTTGGGTGTCTCAAGATGAGTGATGCAAGGACACTGTGAACTCAGCGGACAGCTTGTGCATGTAGAAATGTTGAATAACCAAAGCAGAAGGGCCTTGCATGAGAACCAACAGAGTGTCTGTGTGGCGGAAGCACCTCATGTTCCCAAGGCAGCCTGGATCCACAGGTGGCACAGGTCTGATGGAGTCAGATGGAAGCGCAGTTCCCAGGTAGCCTGCATCTGAATGCACATCCAGTTTATACAGACCTACAGAATTGCTCCGGTTGACTTCATGATTATGTCATCAGTGACCACGTGTCACAGAGAAAAACAGTCATGGTTTGCCTTAATTTACAAGTGTCATCTCCTACAAGTGGAAAGAGGAGCATGGGAACGGCAAAGCTGAACTGATTTTTTCTGGCACCAGTATTCCAACGTGGCAAGATATACCTCTGACTGTCACATTCAAATTTAGTAGATAGCATGCTTGCTTTTTATTTGATTTTTAGCAGGTCTCTCCACAATAAATATAAGAGCAGAATGCATAAACAAAGCGCCTGGCACTTACAGTTTATCTTGGTGACAGAAAACTTGATTGATGAATAATAAGTTCAGAAAGTGGCAAATGTTCAACATAGGGCTAAATAACCTTTCCTTGCTGGTTTGAATTTTTTTTTTCCAGCTCAGTTTCTCTTAGCCTGCACATTTCTTGTCTTAAAGTTGCTTTGTTCCAGTGCTCCAGCAGCTGATGGGAGGAAAAAACAAAACCTGCCCTATATATCCCTTATATATCGTCACTGATCAAATTGCTTATCACCAGGGCAAGAATTAAACAGAGAACTTTTGCACGTTATATTGCTGTTTGTTTTCTCTTTCACTTTGCTGGGACAGAGCCTTTGAGACAGACCTTCCTGCTTGCAAAATGCTAATTTTTAACTTATCCCTGTTACGGCAATGCCAAAAGATAGGAGAGGTGCACACACACACACACGCAAAGATCAAGGCAGTTCAGAGGAGACGCTGGTCCTTGTAGGCTACACTAATAAAGCACAGAAGAAAACAAAACTGTTTTACAGAGAGGGAAACTGAGGCACAGAGTCTTACAGTGATTTGTGTCCAGGAGCTTGTAAAAAGAGTACGGCAGAAGGGCAAAAACAAGCTGGACCCTGTGGCTCCTAATCTTGTGCCTTAGCAACGAGACCGCTCTGTCTCTGCGCCCAGGCTCAGAGAGGAGAAGGGGCAACCTTCTAGGAGGGAAATCCTTGCTGGATTAAGCACTCCAATTGCTTTCCTCTTCTCACCCCTTTCCTCCTTCAAAGCAGAGAGGATGAGGAGGGGGCCAGGCAGTGAAGCAGTGCCCGTCCCCCTCCACCCTTCAGCAGGGTCTCGGGGCTCCCCAGTGGCCCCTTAACGCCCGCACCCCTCAGCCGGGGAGGAGGGATACAATTTGTAATTGCAATATCTTCATTACCGTCTCTTAGTTCTTTGCACACTAATGTCAAGAGCTTTGTCTTTGTAGTGTTATTGGCATTTTTCATCATATTCATGAAGTGTGGGTCAATTTTCTTCAAAAGGCTCACTTCACCAACTTGCCACAAAGACAGACAGTAATAAATTCTACTAGTGCACAGCGAAGGCTTCGTAGCTGCAAGCAACAATAAAAAGCAATGAGCTGGGTGTCACTAAGTAACTCCAGTTTACACTGCATTTTCTTCTTTTATTGAAAACTCAGAATATGAATTTATTAATGAACACACAGGCCTACTTTGAAGG
>VZZY01022943.1:0-50910 GCA_013400335.1 Eurystomus gularis
TGTAATCATAGAATCATAGAATCTAAAGAGATACTCACTTTCTTATGGCTTAACAGCTGAAGCTTGGACAGGATTAAGCCTTCATAAGACCACCCATAAGTGTTTCTTAATATTTAAACCTTATAGGAATAACCTTATTAAAATTCTGTATATTTACACCATTTCAAGATTTACAGGCTTCTTTCATCAAGTATTTTTTTACTTATTTAACACTTCCATAATTAGGACTTTCAGAAGAATCCTTGACTTTCAGAAAACCTTCACATGAACTTCCTAACGAAAATTTGAGCTCTGTAGCTGAGTAAAAATGAGTTTGCCACTATTGGTAAGACCACAGACTTTGTATTAGCCCAACAATACAGGTTTTCTAGCTGTCTCCACAATCCTCTTGGCTTGAGCTGATTTTAGCATGCCATGCTGTGACAGCAATTGTCTAGAGGTCAGATAGCTATATCCTAAATCGTTTCAGCTTCAGTTCAGCTGGGTGCAATTGTGCAGTGCCTACTGCTAACTAATAGGTAATGACAACAAGCAGTTATTCTATGTAGGGTGAACTGCCTATGATCCTAGAATAAAAATGTAGCATGGAATAGCAACGGAGAGATAACAGATACCCCAGGACCATGAACACAAATGGCAGTGGTCAATTACAGGGCACCGTAGGATTGCAACCATGTGTGTTCAGCAAAACGTTTTTTAAGGATAATAAAGGAAAATAGAAAAGCAAGCAAAATATGAACTTGGGAATCACCAGAGATAAAGGAATCAAGTATATTGTTTTAGATAGTGTATAAAAATAATCCAAGCAGATCGCAGGTTGAGGAGGTCTAGCATCACACTCCTCCCTGCAAAGAATTTGGGACACTAATCACTTCTTGAACACCTCCACCATCCTTTTGAGGGGGCTGTGGCAAGAGCAGGGAAGAGGATGAGTGTGCAGAAGAGCAGGGAAAAGGGGTAGGTATCAGAAAGGTCCATACATCTGTTCTAACTGCAATGACAACAGTGTCGACACTATTGCAACTGAACCAAGAATAACTCTAGTTAGACAGTTCAGATTTTAATTAGAGTAATGATGGATTCTTGGCTCCATCTAGGATGTTGAGTCCCTATCGAGATTTTCAGTGTAACAGGATTAATTTTTGGACAATTTGCTTTTACTCTGTAATTTGGATTTCATTCTCTCCTCTTTTCCATTCTTTCCGTTCAAAATGTATGAAACTGAAGCAGGAACTAAAATAGGAACTTTGCAGAATATTCCCTTAAAACTTGTAGATATTTTTTAATGTTTTCAAGTTATGCAATATTGAAAGATGTTATGAATACAGTAATAGAGTTTTTAATGTTTGTTAAGAAAATAACCCACAATTCCCCAACAAACCGAAACTTTAAATTTCTTGTAGCATTTTGGGGAAAATAAGTGTCCCAACTTGACTATTCCCCAAGCATTTCCAGAGTGTGTTGCATGACAAAAAGGAGTTACCAAAATTGTAATTTAATCAGTTCATCATTTTATAAAAGCTAGTGTGATATGGCTCTGTTTACCAAGCGGCAAGTACTTTGCTTTCATGAGGAAGACAATTTACGTACTGAAATGTCTGACATAATGTTCCATTAAAGTCTATGGAGAAGTCTATGACAAAAGAATTCGGTAAAATATCTCCACTCGTCCCATGGAGAGTACGCTGACACAGAGGCTGTCTCACCATGCCAAGAGAACACAATAGCTCCCTGCTGGTGGGCAGCCAAGAGCAGAGGGACTTCTCCCATGGCTCAAAGCCAACCTGATGTGTCCCACATTGTGCTCTGGCTGTTAGTATCTGAGAGAAAGTCAAGGCCAGGGCAGCAATATGGCAGAAAGTACTCGCGTCACTTCAACTGCTGGCAAGGGAAGGAGGATGGAGTGAAGTCAGGCTGTGCAGAATTACGCTGAGGGCCAGCCAGAAACCACACATTGCAAGGGGAGCTTGCAGCTAGCACTGCACTCCCCCACAAAGTCTTGCTATCGTCCCAAGAGGCACAGTCAAGAACTAAATATGAAATCTCCTGATGCAGTGTATTTCCTTGTGCAGGATATTGGCTCTTTCAGTTTGCGTAGTACCTTATTTTCTCAAGACTACAAACACAGATTTCCTTAGGAGTCATGCTCAATAGGCGTTCTTGTTTGTGTTATACGGCACATGCACTGGCACAGGAAGCCACAGCTCTTCCAATGCATTGATAACAAAAAAATAATAAAAACTATATATTCTGCGCAACGAGGTGTAAGTTTGTACATCAATGAGTGACTGTTAAAAGATAAAAGCTTCACTTGACTAAAAAATTTTCACCATTCTTTGTACTTACGGAAAGTAAATGTCATTTCTCTTACTTGAAGTGGATCTGTAAACACTGGAGGAGTGTTTCTAATGCCTAAACACAGGTTTGAAAAACATTTCTGTTTTTCAGAACTTTTCTGTTTTTCAGCACTGTGACCTCCAGATGCTGCCTACATTCCCTGCATTATGCCCACAGCATACCTGCCATGCCTGTGAAGTGCTCTTGGACACCCTGGAGTACCACAGTTGGAAAGAGATGGGTTTCCATGGTTGGGAATGGCATCCTGTCTCAGTCTGCTAACACCATCCTCAGAACAAAGAGAGGTCTCTGTTACAGTGACAAAACAATGGATAAACATCTCTCCTCTGCACTGTGATTTTCAGGTGTATAAAATCTCTCTTAAACATACATAAATAAGGTAGCATTCCAGTTTATCATGAGAATTAAAATGCTATGTTCCTCATGTTCCCTATACTCCATGGTGTCTTCATGAGAAATTATCATTATTTGGGAAAAAAAAGTTATTTGTAGATCCATCCGTATTGGGTCTGGCTGGGATGGAGTTAGTGTTCCCCAGAGCAGCCCTCATAGTGCTGTGTTTTGTAGCTGTAAGGTGTTGACAAGACATCAGTGTTTTGGCTACTGCTGAGCAGTGCTCCCATAGCATCAAGGCTTTGCCTTCAACCCCCACACCACCAAGGGACTGTAGGCTGGAGGTGGGCAGGAGATGGGAAGGGAACGTGGCTGCGACAGCTGACCCAAACTAACAAAAGGGATATTCCATATCATATGATGTTACACTCAGCAATAAAAGCTAAGAGAAAGGAAGGGGGGAGGGGAGGACATTCATTATTAAGGCATTTGACTCCCAAGGCAACCACCACATGTACTGAGGCCCTGCTTTCCAGGAAATGTCTGAACATCACCTGCTGATGGGAAGTAGAGAATAAATCTTTTTGTTTGCCTTTGCACACAGCCTTTGCTTTTCTTTACTAAATTGTCTTTATCTTGACCCATGAATTTTTCATCTTACTTTCTTCCCCTGGCCTGCTGAGAAGGAAAGAGTGAGAGAGCAGCTTAGTGGCCTCCTGGCAGCCAGCAAAGGTCAACCCACCACACCAGCTTTGCATAACACCTATTTCCATACAAAAACTTTTGTTCTCTTCTGTTTATTTGCCTATACAGTCATATATTGTCGTGTGGTTGGGATTACTGAAAGAAATGAAATTGAAAACCTTCTTTGCTACAGATACAGTGCAAACTGAGACGATGGCATTGGTAAATGAAGACAGATTCTTCAACAGACCTTGGACTATACAGGTTAGCAATCTGGAACACAGGAAAGGCTTCATGTAGTCAGGTATTGAGCAGTGGGCAGCTTGACTGACACAGGACCTGACTTCCTGAGATATGTCTGTGATAGGCAGCAGAAAAAAATAAAAAGCAAATAAACAAAAACCCCTAAAAGTTTGTCAGTGGTTGCTGGCAAAGTCAGTAAGACTGGTGGTGTTATACAGTTGGGACTAGGCTGGGGACAAGACTTTACTCTCAGTGATTATCCAGTTTGTGGTCTAAATACTGGCACTTTCTTTAGGCTAAGACCAAACTTAACCAAACAAGTCCACTGGGAAGGACCACAAAACCAATTGTCCAGATCAGTTTCTGCAAGAAGACTGTGTAATATAACAGACATTACCTTACTTGCCTCTGTTCACAAAGCCATGTTCTGCTAAGTGGTCCTTGCTGACTGTTTGCCTCAGGCTTTATTGTTGCATCAGTCATCCCAAAATGAGGCTGTTTGGTTACAAGCAGAGCATGACAACACTATATGGCTAGGCTAAGACCTTATATCATTCAAGAGGAAAAATCAAAACTCTCATTTTATGTGAATAGTGCATCCAGAAGCACAGCAGTGTAAGAGGCACAAGGAGCCACGTGGGTTACCTGCCCTAGTGAAGTCTCATGTGGAGGTAAGCAGTCCTTGCATCCTCATTGGAGAGTTCCTCCCATCCCATTACCTCACATAGCAGACCAGTGTAAATAAAAGAAGTTGCCAAAAGATCTGTGTCAGATTATTTCCTTTGCGAACAACAAGAAGAATGAGGACTTGAGCCAGCTACAGCTGAGTCAGAGTCTGTCCCACCCTGCTCCACACTGTGCTCCTGCTTCTCCTCTCACCCAAGATGGAGTCAGGGGAAACTTCTGTGTCTAAGGGCAATTTAGTGACTAGCAAAGTGACTCTGGGTTAAAAGCTTTATTCCAAGTCTGTGGCTATGAAGAGTTACATGGTGCCCATTACTGCTGCAGTCAGATCACTCCTAATCCTCCCAGTGCCAGCCAGTCTTTGGGTGATAGGAGTACACCCTCCTGAGACAACTTTAGGCCTTAAGAATCCAGAAGTGAATTAGTACAATGAAGGAGAAAGTGAGTTAAATCCTTAACAGCAGCAGGAGCATGGAGAAACTGCTCTGAGCACATGGAGGAGCAGAGAGCCAGTGAGAACAGGATAGCTATTGCAAAGTGTCTATATTTAGTCTGTATCCAATGACCCCTCCCCAGCCAAGAAGAGGGATCAGAAAACGAAGAGGAGACTCACAGGTTGAAATGAAAATGGGTTTAAGGAAATAGCCAAACCAATACCAGCATAAAATCAACGAAGTTATGCTCAGCTCAGCAGATGTACGGTGGCCACAGTAAACAAGAAAGTACTCAGAAGGAAAAGTAGAAACACAAACAGGAGACACCCTCCTCACCAATCTTCTCTCTTCATACTGAGTATGACATTTATGGTATGGGATACACTTGTGAGCCAGCTCAAGTCAGCTGCCCTGGCTGACTCCAAACTGCTAATGGCCTACAGGACATGACAGGCCTATGAACCTGTCCCAGCGAAACCAGGACACAAGGGTAGGAGATTGTATGGAAAAAGGTCTGGAAACTTTGGAGACAACAGTATAGGGGAGAAGATGGGTGAACACACAAGGAGGGAGGGATGAAGTGCGGGAGAAAAGAAGCTGTCCAGAGACAGATATTAAACCACTTATGAGTGACATCCAAGGTTCCTACCCAAAGATTTTTCATCAAAGTTCCCCTCTTATTGTATGTTTTTGAAGCTAATACCCTATTCAGGTACCACTGAGTCAGACACCTTAAACAGAGAAGCCAGTGTCTGCTGAACAGTGTGGTTATTTGTTGATCATATTGAAAGATTTTCTCCAGCAAATAACGCAGCTAAGTCCTTTTCTCAACCCAGGTACCTGCACATGACTGTAGAAGAGTTGGGTTGCCTTCTGTCTTTCAGGAAATATTTTCTTTGGTATACTTTAGTATCCAAAGACTTTATCTGTAACTGAAAAAACTTTAAATAAAACATTGTTCAACCAAACTTCCCAGTATTTAACTCAGATCAGAGTTTTAGAAATAATTATCCATATGTCTGAAACAAAAAAAACCCAGAAACATTGTTTAAAACACACGGCTGTAATTTCCCCAAGCAAGTTGTATAGGAGAGATTTTCTTCTGTAAACAAAATGACTTGCAATTAGAAAAGCTAGCTCATAGCTACTAACAGAGGAGACACTGGATACTGTTACATATATAATTAATGTCTAATTAGTTTCAAAAGAATAATATGTGAAACCTGAAATACATACACAAGTCCCATCCTTTCTGTCTACCCCACAGCAGCAATTCTTTTTAGGATGAAATTTGTCTCTGTATATTGTTTCTAACAAATTTTGGCAGCTGCTCTAATGTGATCAATCATTATACAGTAGAATACATAGAAAAGTGTGCAAGAAGACAAGGGAAGAAATTATGTGGTACTGAGTTACAGTTGGAGATTGGGGGTGGTGGGGAATTAATCTCACCCAATATTCAAAACATGCAATGGAGATACCTCAGTTTGAGTCCATCACTCAGTGCTGTCTGCAGCCGAAGGAGAGGAAGAGACACCCCAAGAAGGGTTAATCTCACTATAAGGAAAGCATTTAATGTAGGCAAATCTGAAGAACTGTTAAAGTGACCTACTTCTCTCCATGGACTACAAAAGGACCCACCGCAGCAGGTGACTTTGGATTCAGAAGACTGCATTGTCACAGAATCATAGAATCATAGAATGTTAGGGGTTGGAAGGGACCTCTGGAGATCATCGAGTCCACCAGAGAAGGACCATAGAATCTAGAAGAGTTTACACAGAAACGCATCCAGATGGGTCTTGAAAGTCTCCATTTTAAACACCTGAAGGTGATCTCAGCCATGGTGACAGGCCCCAGGCAGCTTTATGGCTAAATTTAGGTTAAAATTGTCATTAGTCTTCTCTCACTTTTCTTAATACATTACTGTCACACATTAAAAATCCAATGGCATTCTCACATTCATTCACATCTTTTCCTATGCAGATCATTGTTATCAAACAACAATAATTAGAATGTAGGAAACAAAAGGTTTGAGGAGTTGTTTTTAGATCGGCTTTTTTTCTCTTTTTTTTTTTTTTTTTTTGCGAGAGTATATCAGAGAAATGCTTCTAACTTTTGATGGAGTTCCCACAGGATCAGCTGATGCATTAATGGAAAATCGTATGGCTTGTGTTACCAGTCACATCAAAGTGAAATGTGTAGAGGGACACAATTCCAAGGTCACGTGGAGGTACAAGAAGCCAAAGTCAGTAGGACAGTGCCCACTTCTTAGGAAAGTACATCTACCCCTCCCATTGTGCAACAAATAAGCATTTGACATGTTTATTACATTAGGATTTTTTCCCCTTCCTTGACATCTTTAGAAAGTAGTCAGACTTGGGAAAAAGTTATTCATCCCTTGGTTTCATGCCCACTCCTTACGTGACTGAATGACCTAGTATTTCACAGAGAAACACACGTTTTTTTTCTACTGAGACACTTTAATAATTACCCCTTTCAAAACAGGATGCTCTGCTCATTACCGCTTTGTGTGCAGTCTGACTAAACCTGGCAGTGAATCTTTGACTCCTCTCTCTGAGAGGAGCTCTGTGAGACATTACCATTTGGTTCAGTAAGGAGTACCATGCCACCAAAACAGAGATTACCTATTACCTGATAAGCATGTACCACTAAACTAAAGTGAAATACCTTCTGGATTAGTTTCTAAACAAGCATCACTGTCAGAAGTAAACCAATAAAGCAGGAGGAATCTTTCTCCTTTGTGTGCTCAGCTACTCTGGTTTGTTCAAACGGGAAGTTCTTTCCTAAACACGAATGACCATTAACCACTTACTGAATAGAATCGAAAGTAAGTAAGCCAACAGTGAAGCCCTGAATGAAAGTCAGCCTCAAAAACTGAAGCTTCTGCTCTCATAATGGACAACACAGACAAGACAAACAGTTCCTCACTTCAAAAAACTTTTGATTTAAAAGCCACTTTCTCAAATACATTATTTTTGTAGTTATAAGCTCAGATAAAATGTTCTGCTTTTCTTAAGATAGAGTGGGCCACTCTAGACCTGCATGCTTTAAATTATGCATTTCAAATACCTTATAATTAGCCTTATAATTAGTAGGGGTGTTTTTTTAGCCAGACAGGTACAAAAAGTAGTTCCATGTTTTAATGTTTTCACCTCATTACAAATTTATCAAGCTTTAAGGCCCAGGTTGCTATCTTTGTTTCATAGTGAATGGATCTGCCAGTGTCCACAAAACACTGCCCTTTCTTAGAGGACAAAGTAAGTCTTGTTCTGATCAATGAAGTTTCACTGTAAAATTTTGACATAATGTTGTTTTGTATCAGACCTTTTGAACTGACAGTGTTAGGTAGGACAGGATGAGTTGCCTCAGCTTTAGAGTGCATGTTTTACAGATTTGGGCATGTAAAGGAAGGTGTAAAGACCCATGCATAAGGTAGTGAAGAAAACAAATCACAGTCAGTGAAGCATTATTCTTTCTCTGAAGTCCCTGCCCTGAATATGCTCTCCAAATTCCCTCTGCTGACCAGATGATTGTTGCTTTTCTATGAAAGCTGAGTGTGCTTCAGCCCAAGGGTACCCCAACTCAGAGACTGATCCTCAGTCCCTAGCTGATAATGCATTTGGGTGGAGTGTCTGCCTGTTCCCCACTGCCCCTTCTTCAGCCAAATTTCAGCCCCTTCCACTTGGCGCAAGGAGACGATGGAGCCACACCATTCATAAAGAGCTCTTAGGAATCAGAAGAAAAGGAAGCTTAAACTTTGGCCATGAATTGCAAGTGAAGATCGGAAGAAGAAAGTCAACCTTTAGGTAGGAACTGAAGAAGTGGAAGAAAACGTAGGCAGAAGCACAGAGGAAAGATGTAAAACTATTTGACTAGTACAAAAACTTGCAATTCAATTTGTCATTTTCAAATCTCCATGCTCTCTTCTGTACCAGAAGATTGTCAGCAGTTTCACAGCTCATATGCCTCTGTGGTAGACAGACAATCTACTAGGAAATCACAGAAGGCTATTTTGATCTGTCCAAGTCAACCTTGCTGATATCTCATCTATGGTCAGTATTGTCCCATGTGAAAACATGTTTTTTCTCTTTTTTCTTTTGTTCTGTTTCCTTTTTTTTTTTTTAAACATAATTGCATTTGAAAAAAAAAAAAACAACATGAAAGCTTTGCAAAAGACGTAATTCAAATGTAAAGTTTGGTCCTCATTCAGACAGAAGACAGGTTTCATAATCTTTGTAGTTTCCCTTCCAATATCCCTAACTGACTCAGTGCCTAAAATGAACAGTGCTGCCTGAATAGCAACTATTCATCATTTATCACATGCTTCCTCAAGAAGTGGTGCACTGAATTCTTTACTGTGGAACTATCCAAAAATTCAGTGTACTGATTTCTACAATGAGGCTATTACTACAGTATCTTAAACTATAACATATAATGTATCTTCGTCCACACAGAAAATTGCATATAAGACTAGAGCTGAGTCAATTGAGAACAGAAGTGGGGTGAAGGAGGAGGACTTTTCATTCAGCAATGGAGTGTACTACCTGTAGGTAAAAAGCTCCCTTCTGAAGCAAAATTTTACAAATATCAGAGGTCACAATGAGATTAATCTCTCACAATCAAAGGGTTCCCAGGTCATTACAAGAGTAGAAATTAATATTAAACTCCCAACCCACTTAACCTTCTTGATCTCACCCAGGCAGATACCAGAATATAGCTCTGCTATAAAGGGCATACAGAGGGTTCCATGTCCCTTTGTCAGCACTAGATGGAACGGAGGATGGTGATCCCGTGGCCTGCTTCCTCCCTTCTGAACATTTTATATGCAGAAGTCAAAAAACATTTTGCAGTGTCTCTGAAACAAGGATTACACAAAGCAGAAGTAATTTAATGAATGAATCAACACACCTAGTATATAAAAATATTTAACCTAAATGGCTGTAAATTTTAAGGACAATCAACACACAATCAACCTTGGGTTGTTTATCCAGGTCGTTGAGGACTAGGAGAAGTACTTGGGCCAGCTCTCTGGAGAACAGCTGTAGACAGGGAACTTGCAAAGACTTATTACCTCTTCTCTGCTTGTTAATGGTGTTGTGTAACTATGTGCAAAATGCTGTTTCCATATTTATAAAATTGTACGTACTTGATTCCACATGAAATAAAATAGAGACAATAAACCTTGTTTGAACAAGCCCCACATAGATCTAAAAGAAGCAACTCAATACCATGTTGGGGGCAAACACCAGGAGAGCTCTGCAGCGTCAGTGTGGGGCCAGCATGACCTGTAAAAGCCAGACCCATGCCTGTGCTGGAGCCAGGCTGTCTCTGTGCAGAGCAGCTTAATGTACTTAAGTACCTCATTCATGGAGAAGCTGATGTTTGTAACACAGTGTGGATGTTTAACAGCTAGAGGTAGTAGCCAAGAAATTAGGCAGAGTGCGAGGTTAAATAAGTCAAGTGAAAATCTAGTTAAAATTATATAAAATTACAGCAGTGGTTAAGTCATTACCACCTACTAAAGACAGAAGTAGAGAAATATGTGTTGTCCTGATGTCTTGGCATCCACACTACATGGACTAGCAAAGAGGTTTTGCTTTGGACTGGCAGTGGTCTGGTATTGTGGACTGAAAGCCTGTGCAGCTGCATCTTGGGCATGCACCACCCTGTTCTACCTCATCTCCAAGGATTAAGTTCATCCCTCCACAACCACTACCTGGGGAGCCAAAGTATTGATAATGGGGACAATCATGAGGTTTTTACTTCATAATCCAAGCCAACATGGCAATGTGGGTGTATGCTTACAGGACTTCATCAACGAGCCAGAAAAAAAAAAAATATCCAGAGTGGTAACTGCTTACCAGGGGTCTCTGTGGCCCATTTGGGTTTTCTTACCAGAGACTGCAAAGTACTACAGACACTGGCTGCGTGTATTAATTTTTTTTATCTTGATGGAACTGTTTTGGTTCAACTCAGTAATAAAAATTATTAGCAAACATTTACGACCAGGCCCATTAATTTATTTACTAACTCAAAAATCTTCTGTCAACTTTTCTGCTAAGGAATTTTAGCTGGATACCAAATGCTGCTCTATCATGCCATCTTGAACTCCAAAAAACTGATTAATTATTATAATTAATACAAATTACAGGCTAAGCGATAGCCATCTGTCTTTGCTCCCATTCTTTGTAAGCATTTCAGGGACGTAAATATCAGGCAGGGAAAACAACTGTTTAAACTAAAGGCCATGCTGACACAAGAACAAATGGGTATAAATTAGCTACTAAAAAATTTACGCTGAAAATCAGAAAAAAAAAGTTAAGCATTACAGCACTGAGGATCTGAATGAGAATTTTTATGGGAGTAATGCAGGACTGAAAAAGCCTACTTTTAAGGCTGAGCCAGATAAATGTAAGAAATGTATGAAGTAATACGGAGTTTGTTAGAGAATGGCAAAAAATAGTCCTTTCAGAGAGGCTCTTCTGAAGTTGTGTACATGACGGTGCAGTTACATCCAGATCTCCATACGGCCCAGGAGCACGAAGAGATCAAGTTTCAGATGACTTTGGAGGTTTATTGAATCACACGCCATTTGTTGCTTCACTTTTCCTGGCCTAGTAAGATTACATAGAATACAGCTCCACAGTATTTTGTTTGAAGTTCAAAATATGCACGTTTTGCTTGCAGCAACAGAACATGTTTTAAACACCTAGAAAGAACGAAATGTTTGTGCAGAATATTTGTAAGGTAGGTAAAATATAACAAACTACTGCAGCTTTCGATGTTGAAATATCTTTCTTCAGTTGATACAACTTTCAGCTTTCACTTTTTGTTGGATTATTTATACTTTATACACACTAATATTATACTGTACAATCCTTCTAATAACTTGAAGGTACTTCTAGAGATCTAAGAAGAGATTCAGTACACAAAGCACCAAGAAGAGGAAATCTTTCATGGGCCAATGACAGATAAAAATATATACCCAATTCTGGAAAGCAAAAATTCCATTACATGGTTTAATTTAGGCAATGAGTAGTGAAACAATGTAAGCTTTAAATACGTTTCTGAAACCATTTCTTACTCTTTTCACAGCCATTGTACATATTACAAATTCTAATACAGATTATGTGGTTTATGGAGCATATGTATTAAATTATGTCCAATTCCAAACTCTCCTGCAATATTTTTAGCCCCCATCTTTTTTTCTCTGTTTGTATAATATACCTGTAATCTTCTATTTGCATTACAATTTACTATTCAACATAAGTAAAGGGATTGGCTGTTCACATTAAAAATATTTCATTACTTCAGAAGAATTAGAATAACAGTTCTTTAGCTGCTAGCAGCTTAATGAAAAATAAATAAAATATTTTTTCTAGTAAAAAATGCATGCAGGAAGAGTTTGTCCTAGGGGATACACCACCAGTAAAGAAACAGAAGCATCATCTAGCTTAAGTACAACTGGAGGAGATTAAATTTATTTGAATAATTTGAATAATATTTTACTTTTTATTAGCTCAAAAATGTTAAGGACATGAATATAGCTTTGTAAATCTATGTTATAAGCAGTCAGCCTCGAAGTCTTGGCCAGTTATACTTCATAGATTTGCTAAGAAATTTTATCAGCTTTACTAAAATAAATAAATAAATAAGAATTGTGGAGGTTTTTTTCCACCTAATATTCATCGTACTGGAAATGCTAGCAACGTCTGAAACGTCTGTGCTGATCAAGACTGAGCCATACACCTCCTCTCCAGTCACACACCTACTCTCAGAGGTTGACCTCGTGTCGCAGCTCTCTGGGGGATCCAGGCAGCTGCTATGCACTTCTGAGTCAGATGCCTTTTCTGGTGCAGTCCTGTACGCAGTCTCCATTAGCTAGCTCCAGACAGCTCCCTGCTCACTGTGAGAGTGCTGAATTGCTCCACTGAAGCACAAAGGCTCCCAGTATAGTCAGCAGAGACAAGTAAATGTTGCACTCTGGGTCATTATCAAGAGACCTTCAGGGGTGCCTCTGTCTCTCGATAGACTATGTAAGGAGTCTGGGCACATACCTAGGTGCTTTGCATCACACTGGCAGGCTGTGGACTTACTTGTAAGACTTTGTAATGCCTGACTTACTTACAAACTTAATTGATACGGAATCTTAGCAGTTTTGATTCAGGACTTCAGGATTCTGACTTTTGGGGCCATTGGAGGACTACTGAAAGAGAAAGCAACCAGGAGCACATGGCCTATGAGAAAATGTTGAGAAATATGGGCTGGTTTAATCTAGTAAAGAGGTGGTCTACAGTAGTCTGCTAATGTGCACATAGGAATTATGAAGAGGACAGTCAAATTCTTCTTGGTCATATGCTATACATATATAAGGAATGACAGGTGCACATGGTGTCTTGAGAAGTTCATCTACTTTAAGGAAAACTTTTTCACTGGTGAGTGCTACAGCACTGAAGCGTGTTTTCCAGAGTTGTGGTGTATCCTCATTTCAGGCTCTGCTGACCTGGTCTAGTGTTGGTGATAGTCTCACCTTGCATGTGAGGAGGGACAAGATGACCACTGAAGTCTCTTACGATCAAAACCAGAAGGGTTTTGTGTTTCCATCTGCACCTCTGAACTTGGCTTGTAAAAGCAACTCCTTAGTTCACACTAGTCACCATGAGCAAAATGTAAGGACTCCAGTGGTATGAAGTTCCTAAAAAATGGGAAGATCCTGTATTTTATGACTTCTATCAACCATCATATGTTCAAAGCTCTTCCCTGGTTGAAACAAGTAGAGCTAACAAGATGTGTAGAGGACCTGAAGACTTGTGCTATGTGCAGTTGCAATGATCATAATGCTGAGGACAACTCACACCACAGATTTCCCAAGACTTATTTGCTGGGAAGCAGAGGGCATTGGAGCCTGTTAAGTGCTTAACCTGTTAAGGACATGGGGCTGGATGTAATATACAAACAGATATTCCTTACTATGCTGATTTTCTTACAGCAACAGTTTTTGTGAGAATTACAGTTAACATTCAAAAGCAAGAGGAGGTGAATATTCTTTTACTTTGGAGAAACCAAAGGAGGATATGTTGAGTTTGTGTTTGGTGACATTTTGGTAGCATGGGAGGGGGCTACTGGTGTCGGTTCTTGTAAGAAGCTTCAAGAAGCTCCCCCAGCGCCAAGTCAGACCTGCCTCTAGTCAAGGCTGAGCCAATCAGCACCTCTGGGATAACATATTTAGGAGGGGAAAACCCTGTCAGTCAGATTCTTTTGTTTGGGGAGTCCTTTTATTTAGGAGAGGAGTAGAACGTGAGACAGACAACCATGTGAACACCAAGGTCAGTGAGCAAGGAGGACGGGAAGCACACCAGAGCAGCCATTCCTCTTTGGCCCATGCTGAGGCAGCAGGCTGAGCCCTTGTAGCCCTTCAAGATCAATGGTGGAGCAGAATCCTGCCTGTGGCCCATGGATGACCCACACAGGAGTAGGGGACTGCTCCCAAAGAAGGCCATGACTCTGAGGGAAGCCCACATTGGAGCAGTCTGTCACTGGGAGGATCACAACCTGTGGAAGGGACCAGTGGTTGTTGGAGAAGTTTGTGGAGGACTGCGTCTGGGGAAGGGGGAGGGGAGGGGGGGCTGTGTGATGCCACATTGCTGCAGGCGAGGACTGTGAGGAGTTTTCACCCTGAGGAGGAAGGAGTGACAGAAACAGCGCGGAATAGACTGGGACCGACCACAACGCCCATACCCTGACCCCTTGCAGTGCTGGGGGGAGGAGTAGCAGAGCTGGGACCAGAAAAGAAGAAAAGGTGCAGGAAAGACAGAGGAATTGGTAACAGGACAGCAGTGCTGTAAGAGAGTAAGAACAACAGTTGAGATAATAGTAGCAAGCAAAAGATGTTTCTTTGTATCAACTTCATAGGCTTAAACCATACACAAATGCAAAAAGTTAAAGTCAGCTCTGAAGAGGCATTTCCATTAGGGTGAAATATGGAAGGATTTTGAAACATTCATAAATTGGTACATATTAGAACTTTGGAGGGGAGAAAAGGAAATTCTTGGGGTTTTTTTTGTCAGACTGATGCAGGGGGAAAATGTTATTAAGATCACTTAGAAGGCTTTTAAATCACTAACTGGAGTCTAAATTTATTTTTCTTCCTTCAAGTGCAGTTTTTAGGAGATGTAAGAACACAAAGAATTTTAAAAGCTGCTTACAGTCTCTCCGGTTGATAGCCATAGGTAGAAGCAATTGTAGAGAGCTCTGTTTTTAAAGCCAGCTCCAACACAGGGATGCTCAAACCAATAGAGATGTAAGAGTCACTGCTGGTTTAGGCTTGAGTCTGGAGGAAGTCCAGCCCCTTAGTTCTGCTTTTACCATATAAATGCACATTCCTGCCCTTGGTCTGGCTCCTATTCCTTCTGGATTCCCCCTGTTTGTGGTGTGACATCACTTCTAGGATCAACGCAAGTATGTCAAGCTCATAATTTCTGGACTGTATGGTATAGATATATCCAGTATTTTCAAGAAATAGAATTAATACTATCATCCTTACTGGTGAATATTGTTTTGCAAATATGTGAGCAAAAGTACACTGGTAGAAATCACTAAGGTCAAGTGTATTTTGTTCACAGAAGGAAAGAATCAAGTCCCAAATCAGATCTGAGACCCTAATTCTGAAATAAACTTATGTTATGATGAAAGAATCTGTTATGGTTAAAGGTATCTATTAATGACAGAAAGTTTCTGATAAACATCTCTTTTCACTGTTTGGTGCAGCAAATTAGTTACTGTAATTACAAGTGACACAAACATAAAAATAAAAACTGATCCAGATGTTGTAATACTGAAATGTTAAAGAAGATTAGTTTGATTTAGTTATAAAGTTCAATTAAGAAAAGGAGTCAGTCCTAAAACATTGTAATTGCATTACATATTTTAGAATGCTTTGATGTCACAACAAAGAGGACTTGGCTACTCCTGCTAGTAGTTGCTACATAGGCAAAATGACTTTTCATTAATTTTCCAGATTTTCACGAGATCACTGTAATGTCCTAAAAAGACAAGAGGTTCACAAATATAACATTATATTTTCATATTGTGTAAAGAAATTGATTAGGAACAAAAAAGCAGGGAATAATTCAGTGTATAAATCATGTGCACAAGAAGTGATGATGGTTCAGATTCCACACTTAAGTAATGGTAAGCTTGGATCCAGCCTCTGGGAGAGGCTTACAGGGAGTAAAAAGCTATTAAACATGAAAGATAAGGGTAATAAATGGACCCTTATGGCAAGCAGCAGTATATTTCTTTTTCTTCCAAACTCTAAATGTCATCATTTGATATTTAGACTACAGACCACTGGAGGCTTCTCAAACTTTCTGAAAATGTAGAAAAAATATACGCTAAGAGCAACTGCATATACCACTAATGTGAATTAAGATTGTTTTGGACAGCAATAGAATACCATCCCATTCATTATCCTAATATTTAGTTGAAATAGATTTTGAAAAAGAAAGTGAGGTAAATTTTGTGAAGACATAGTAACAGAAATGGATCATTTACCTCAGCCACTAAGACTTCATTGAAATTTGAAAAGTCTGGGCGCTTGAAGTCTGCCATTTAAAATCCACTGCCTACCTTTAACATCTCCTGGTGAAGGTTCTTACAAGTCATTTCTGCATCTTCAGTTTGTCTTCCCTAAGAAACTGTATTCATCAATTTTAATGGCCTCTTTATGGGCATGTTCTGTGCTGGCAAGAGGCGTGCCAAAGGCATGAACAGGAACTCCTGGGATTTTGTCTCTACTAGTGTGAAACGAGAGGAGACATCGGGTTCTTTTAGATTAGACCATGTCAGAGTTTCCGTGGAAGTCATAGAAACACTCCAACATTTAAAATTTGACTGCATAGCACACTAATAGAAGATAATTCTGCAACAAGGGGTAGAGTTATGAGTAAATAGACCCTGATTGTGCATATGGTACAGAGGTGTTGAACAAAGAAAAACAAAATCAGAACTTCAACTGCTGCTATTGAATAAAGGGCAGATTCTTATTAAATTTGAATTAGAGAGTCATAGAATCATTCTGATTGGAAGAGACTTTCAAGAGGCAGAAATGCCAGCCAGATGAACATTGCAGTAACAAGTACTAGAAGCAAGCAGGATTGTATATAGCAGCACACCAGGGACTGTTGTCCTGGGTTCAGTTAGGATAGGGTTAATATTCACCAGAAGCTGGGAGGGGCCCATGCTTCTTGTTGTTCACCAGAAAGCACTTAGTAGAACAGATCAGAAAATAAAGCAACAACAGAGTTTACAGGCATAGCATAAAATCAAATAAACAGTAAAGAGTTGATTCTAAAAGATGTGGGTTTTTTCAGCCCTGGTTTTGCAAGTGCAACAGGTGAAGCTCTGCACATTTCAGGCAGAAGGATTTCAGAGGATGTCTGAAGCAACATGTTGTCTAAAGGCTCTTCTGCCATTCCCATGGATGAGACTAGGAACAGCTCTGCCTCCTGTCTTAACAAATATTCATTGAAAAGCTACTGGGAACCTAAAAAAACAAATCCTGCTTTTAGCCATACTCCCTGTGACCCCACTGGCTACAGCAAAAAAAGATTGGTGTGTTACTGAAAGCAAATTTTTGTCAAATGGACAGCAATTTCTTCCAAAAGGCAGAATGAAAAGCAAGCTGCAGTTGCATTTCTGTTACCCCTTCTACGCCAGCTACTGAGGGGCAAAATTGTAGCTGAAATCTTATCATCCAAATCAACTGATTAAGACTAACTTTAGTTTAAGCTGATGTAAGACAGTATGGCTAATGACTGCATTTCAAAATATCCCTAGGAGGAAAATAAAAGCAGGAGCAAAATTCACTGAATGATGTGTCACTGTTCTTACTACATTACCTTAGTTCTGCATCAAAACAGGAAGTTTTGGGCAAGCCAAGTAATCACTTCTCAAGGTCCTTTCTGGTTCTCCTTATTTCTCTCTCTGTGAAAGTGAGATCATGCAAGCTCCATGAAGTAAAGCACTTCATGATCTTCAGATGAAAAGTAATTTGGAGAGTAGATTATTATTTTAGACAAATAAAGGCCATATTTTACTGCAAAGCAAGGATAATTTGACTACTATTGAAAGCAGCAAGAAAGAGACCATAAGATAATTTAGGAAAGCAAAGACTCATGCCCTCTGATTTAACAAATTTATGTTTGTCACATATAATAATGCTGACAGATTATGGTCCATATACTTTAACAGCAAAGGGTACAGTTCCTCTTGTTGACTATGATTGGCCTATGGTTGATTTAATGCAAGGATGTTGCTGATTTAATGAAGTGCAACAGAAGATACGGAAAGCCTAAGAGATGTTCCAGTAAGAATGAAGCAGAATAATTTTTTGCATGGCTACAATGTCATACAAATAGGCAAGACTCTTAGAGTAAAAACATCAGTTTAGCTGGAACAGTGAATATGACATGTATTAATGATTACCCAGATTCTTGCCACCCTTGAAATTAAAAGGGAGATGAAATACTGTAGACAGAATGTGTTCAATTCAGACAGAGGTCTGCTGAATCTAGGGACAGGCTTTAATGTAATTTACATCACCTTCCAGGCCATTTACCAAAAAAATCATACTAATAGATTCTGACTCTGTGACCGAAAAGGACCATAAGTATCTGTATTACTGGATGATTTTATGTGCATCTAAAAATTATTTGTGTTCTACTTCTAAGATAGTTTATTAGCTTAACAAATAAATCTCAATGAAGAGCAGGTTTTCCAGTTCATTGAAAATTTCATTATTTTAGAATTTGATTTCAGTCCAATTCAGACAACATCTTTTTCCAAGTTCTTTCCATAAAGCAATCACCTAAAATGGAGGCACACTGTACTATATAGTACTAGTTGGTAGGAAAGGTGAAAAGAGTATTGTCACCTCTGGGTCTCTTTCAGTTCACTGCTCATTTTCGAAATAAGGAAGTTCCTACTGCTTTGTCAAATGGCCTATCCTGGAGTCCCAGGTCCTGGAGGTGGTTCACAGGTCCAGTAGCTCCCAAGCCATGTGTCTGGGCAGAGCTCATACCCATGGCCCCACTCACTGCCTGCTGAAGATATGGGCCTTAGACATCTGTTTCCACAGCAGAAAACATATCAAGGCTCAGCCTCCGCCGCTGAGGGACAAGAAGCCTATAAACAGATGGAGTTCACCCAGATCCTGGTGAGAGAAGCATGAATCTTGCAATGTTGTGTTAGAGACAGGGAAAACTGAGACAAATCCCCGAAGAACAGATTTGGTTAACCTGTTTTGCAATGAGAAAGTCTGCAAAATCACTTTAGGCATAACGTGATATTCTCATCTATCAGCACTCTATGAAATTCTGCTGTATTTAACCAAGGTAACCTTCTTTCATGTAAAAGTGACACCATTTAAAGAAAATTATAGTTTTATATTTTGGTAGTAAATTCCAGGAAAAGATGCCAACATAGAAAAATAATTTCACATTTATAGGCAATTTTCTGACATATGTCGTTGGTCCGAGGGGGAAAGGACTCATGATGAGAAGGCTTCTGAGAGTGAAAGGAGTTAATATAGGTGAATAGAGATTCATGGATCCAGTTAATCTTTGTTTTAACCATAAACAAGTCCTGGCCCCTGTGAACACTCTGAGTGCTCCATCCCCACACAGCACAAACACCATGAGCACAATCCATTTTGCCAGATTTTAGGGGCTTGATCCAGTTGCTCGCATCTAGGTGTTTTGTGACATTGGGATGTACTCTACCTAGCCTTCAGCTGCTGGTCTTGAAGGACGTGGGCATCTGTGTACATTGTAAATACCTTAGGGCACTTCAAAGCCACAAGGTAAACATCCATATCATAGATTTCTCAAGTTGATAAAATGAATGCCAATAAAGAGATGGATCAGCAGTGAGCCATGACAGTGCCTTTAATCGATGTACTTTCAACTATGAATATTGTAAGTCTGTGTTGTCTTACTGAGCTGAGCAGTCTGAACAAACACAGCACTAACTACAGGTGCCTACCAAAACTAAAACCAATAGAGAGAAAGGCTAACAGGAGATCTTCGTCACTGCATATTTAAAGCCAGCTTTCAGTAAAGGTTCTTTTGTTTTCACTCATTTATGTAACCATATAGTCAGTTAACATATAGCACATATACAGGGTATAGCCACCATCTGCTATGCAAGCATTCAGTGTGAGAGAGCTGGGGACAAGTCCATATTCTCAGTGACATAATTCTAAAACTCTGCTGTGAAATTACTTTTCCCTTGTCAGCAAAAAGCAGCACACTAACAGCTATGTTAAAACAGTAACTGCATGTTTCTGACAAAATTAAAGAGCCAGCCGTCAAACTGACAAAGTAGCTTAGTGATGGACTACAAAAGGTGTTTGTCAATAAGGACCAAACGGTGGCAGAGACAGCTTTCAGAAACTGAGTCCTTAGTGACACAAAGGGAATAGGAAAACAGGACAGTATGTTTCCCATTATAGTCCTCAAAGCTTTTATTTCTCTAGGGAAAAAAAATCTCATATTAACGTATCTTTGTTAAAGATGACATTATCTAAAGAATTCCTCCAAGGCTACACCTGTTTTCACGTCCCAGCAGTGATAATGGCAGCACGTGCCCCAGGCCCTCCACCTCAACAGAGCATCCAGGCTGTGCACATAGAGTTGCTGTACTTCAGCTGTCATTGCTGTGTCCATTGAAAGTGCAATAGGCAGTGGGGGTCATTTCAGGACCATTCAGACCCTGCCATGCCAAGAATACCCCAACCAGGCAGTTCTTCCCAAGGGACCTTACTTATTAAACAGTACAAGTGGCAGGCACAATGTCACCAGGTGCTCAGAGCAGCTACCTCAAGTGGCTGTTGTCTTTCGTGAGGTTTCATGCATTATTCCACCAGGCATGTAAACCTGAGGTACTGTCCCACATTTCATGGCCAGCTCAGTGTGTCACAGAGACCTAGCTGAGATTTGGGGTTGGGTTCAGGCTGCCCGTTTGTGACATCACTACGCTCTGCCTAAGGCAAAGCCAGGGAAGACTGAAGATTGCCCAGCATTTGTTTCATCCATTACAAAAAATAAAGCTTTCACAGACTCTCGCATCTCCTGCACTTTTACTTCTAGAGGCTCACACACTTCTGCATTGGTATGTGCTTCCTATCCAAGCCTGCTGCATGATGATCCTGGACTAGCTCTGACATTCTTGTTCCTGGTTATGCGATGCAGTGTGAAAGTCAGAAAGTGAGGTCCAGCACTTAGTAACAGCACAGAGGTTCTCATGTGGGAAAAAGTATAATGTCCAGTAAAGGTAAAAGACTTGCAGAAAATCTACTAGAGCTCGAGGCATCCACCTTTTAAGTATTTTAAAATTTATTTTAAAATATTTTTTAAAGGTACCTGGAAAATCTCCCATATTCTGGAATTGTGAGAATCCAGCTTTCTGGAAGGCAGGACACTGTGGAATAGGCTACCAAGGGTGCCCAGATACAAACTCAGTTTTGCTGCTATTTTTCATGACACACATGCACATGGATGAGTTTAGGAAAGAATGAGTGTAGAAGAGATGCAGTGCAACACTTCCTTATAGGGTCAGCAGGTGACCATTACTGAAACCTCCTGCACTAAGGTACTCTTACACTGCTTTCTGAAAGCAGATTCAGAACGTGTCCTCCTACCTGGGAGTCATTGCTTTCACCAGAGTCTGCTCATGAGATCACAGTGGGGCAACAATTCATTCTTTTTACTATTTTTACTTTTACTTTTACCTTTTACCCTTACCTTTATTTTTATTTTAGTCATAGTTTAATTAAACATGGGAAAGAAGCAGAAAAGACATTTTAACCTGTGATAATGTAAACAAAAATTCAGTGGGGAAGATTTATAGCGAAATACCAATAGCAACATACAAAATAATGAAGTGAATTAGTACAGCAATTGGAGTTCATTGAGTTGAGTAACTGCTGGCAACTGATTTTTCTAAAAGATCTCAAAAGAAAGATCTGAAAACTCCATTGTAAAAGTCTCTTGGCAAAATACAGTCTTCCTCACCTTGAGAGTTTCAGTGGGAATGCAAGAGTGCAGTCCGTGTTTTCTTATGCAGGCTTATCTCTCTGCGATTATACCTTTAGTCAGAGTGTTCAGCTGGAAACCCAGTGGGTTTAGAAATACAGAGGTGATATTTTTCAATGACAGCTACTAATCATGTACACGGTGTATCACTGTAACAGAGGAAATCCAGTCCTGTCCTAATTAAAGGTCATTTCAGAGTTAATACTGTATTCTGCTTTCCATGCAGTAGCAAGGCCAGAGAGAAAGAGATTATGAACCCTTTGTGCATGCAGGAAAGTCTTCTGAGAGACTTTGTTTATGTTTTACGTACAGTTTTATGTCATTAGCTCTGTAATCAGTTTACAAACAAACATTCTAACACAATTCACTCTCACAAAACAGAAGTATTTAATAATACGGGCTATTTGTATCCTGTTCCAACACCTGGGATAATAACTTTAATTATGTCATTTCTTATATTGAAATACTGTAAGTAGTACTCTTGGAGCTTGAGCAGAAACACAAATTTTGTGGCGATTGTACAGTGTGGTACCTATAATGTCAATAAGGGAAGAGTACTGCAGATGTACTCTAAATGTGTGTGTTTGAAATCCACCCCAGCAGTACACAAAAGGGAATGGAAAAGACTGGCCTAGTTATTTCTAACACTATTTGTACTTGCAAGAGATGTTATAAAAATGTACTGCCTCTTAAATCATAGTGAGGGCCACACAGAAAGGTCTACCCAGCCTGGCACTGTGCCTTTGAGACAGGCCAGTAGTAGGCACAACAGGAATATATGAGCAGGACGAATACCAAATTATCCTTCCTCCAGCATGTCCTCTCACTTCCAGAAAACTTCAATTTGCAGGCTTCCAGAGGCAGAGATTTCCTCTGCTCTTTTGTGCTTCAGAGTTGGGGCAGGGCTTCTTTTATTCCTGAGGGTATTTTCATTAAAATCCCAATCTCTTCTTGTTCTTTTTATAAAATTTACATTTTTATGTGTCTACAGCAGTTATCTCTTTTCCAAGAGACATTGTCAATTTGATCTGTCTTTATAGCAATGCTATTTTAAAACCCTGATCATACTTGCCACCCTTCTCTGATTACCTTACACTGGCATATGTGGAAGCAAATTGTGCTTTTGATAGCATTGTGATCAGCATACCTTGCTAAGAATGCCAACAAATGAGAAACCAACTCCCTCACACTTCACAGACTCTATGTGGCTTCCCAGGGAGAGATTTACGCAGATTTGGGTAAGAATGATGGGGAAAAAAGTCCTTAGTTTCATTCTTGCTAAGTCTTTCACTCCCCAAAAGACATATCTAAGATCCATGATCATAGAATCATAGAATGGTTTGGATTGGAAGGACAATTAAATGTCCTTTAGTCCAATGCCCCTGAAATGAGCAGGGACATCCTCAATTAGATCAGGTTGCTCAGAGCCCCATCCAACCTGACCTTGGATGTTTCCAGGGATGGGGCTCCTACAACTTCTCTGGGCAACCTGTTCCAGTGTTTCACCATGCCCACTGTAAAATTTTTTTCCTTATATCTAGTCTAAATCTACCCTCTTTTAGTTTAAAGCCATTATCCCTTGTCCTGTCTCCAGCAGGCCATGTTAAAAAGCCTGTCCCCATTTGCTTATAGGCCCTCTTTAGGTATTGAAAAGCCACAATAATGTCTCCCCACAGCCTTTTCTTCTCCAGGCTGAACATGCCAAGTACTTGAGCCCTCCTCCACCCAAGATGTCCAGCTGTGGAAAATTTTACTCCTAGTGGTCAGAATTGCCAAAACTGTAAGGCTTGAGAAAGAAAGATCAGCAGCATGAGCAAAAGGCACTACTGCGAGCTCTGCCTAGTGCTGGTTTTGGCAACTAGTGCACTGTCCCGCTGGCAAGATGGCAGAGATCACTACTAATTCATTTAATTTCAAAGGCTTGGTGCTATTTCCCTTCTCGCCAAAGTGTACATTTTTGTGTTTGACCAAACTATTCATAGCTTATGTTATGTAAGCAGTCAGCAAATCTTGAAGCCTTCTCTTTGTGTGGTTGCCTTAATGCGTTGTCCCATCCGTGTGTTATGCCTCTGGAAAAAGAGACACACTGGGCAAGCGTGGCAGCATCCAGTTCCTGAGGACACATAAAATGGCAACAGTGATTACTGGTTTAAATAAATATAGCAACAGTGGTGGCAATGCAATCTATTCCTGCAGTGAATATAATTTAACATCCATGTTCAGACGCTTCCTGTTATCCATCAATTACTGGATCAGCAAGAAATAGCACACTCAGACAGAGCCAGCTGTGTAATTGCACTGCAGATAGCAGTTATGGCTGTTCAAGGAGTAGACAAGTCAGACAGTTAAAAACTCAAAGGGAAAGAAACAGATTCCATTTGAAGATCTCAGATTTTAATCTTTCACAGTGAGAATTAAGCTATTCAAAAAGTTAAAAAATCATTTCTTCTTCACAGTCAGAATTTCTACTGCACATGCCTTGCAGCTGCATGAAAACAGGAAGCACAAAGATCAGCTCGATCTGCAGTGTCAGTGCCAGTGTCAGGCCCTTGTCTACAGACATTATAATGAAGCACAACACAGAGCCACTGATAGCAAAGTGGTGGGATTCCCATCATTTCCATTTTGTGCCTATCCTTCAAGCGATCCCTGATATTTTGTCCTGTCACTGTTTAAGATTTTTTAATCACTTAATTTAATGATCTTAAATATTCTTTCTGATTCCTATAGTATGAGAATAAATATATATTTCAACCAGAGCCTGAAACTCATTCTTTGCTGGCCTTACAGAGAAGATAGTGCAATTCTGTAATGTGTTTAGAAACACCCACTAGCTGACATGCTTAGTCAGATAAAGTTTCCAGTAGGCATCAACCTAGTAAGCCTTTTATTGAGCAGATATGTTCTTTTCATTCATATAGGGGCAAAAAGAAGAAAAGAAAAATATGAGAGACAGAGAACCAATATAAATTTGAGAAAGCAAAACTAAGAGATAAGTTTCAATCTTCTTTTCAATAAAATGATTGTTATTGAAACTAGAAGAGAAAGATGTGAAGGGTTCTTGCTGCTCTAATAACTAGAGAAACTGGTATCGCATCTCGACATCAAATGTCCTGCTGCATTCTACGTAATCTCTAACTGTGCCAACAATGCTGTTATTGCCAAAGAAGTCAAAACATGGTTACAAGATCCTACTTTCTAAAACACACCCTCTTCTGCCAAACCCCACATAACTGCAACTCTGACTTGGTAAATTTAATTTAAAAATCAAGTTCTGTTCTTATTGTGTTTATAACAATGCAGGAGGGAGTCTGTCTCACCCTGGGGCAAAAAAAATAACAGAAAAAGAGAGGAAATAGAAATGTAAGACCAAAATTCAAATAATAAGAAACAAAAGGCATATCCTTGGCCCCTGTCATGTTCCCTGTCCTATGCTGGTTTAAAATAGGAATTATTAGGTAAGTTAAAGCAATCACTATCAGACCTCCTCACATTAAAGTAATACAAATACTAGTTTCTCTAGTATGATAGTTTTCCACAAGTTACTCACTTGGTTATTTTTTTTCTGATGTTTCCTTCTCTGTTTTCACTAGAGTTTTGAAAGCCTTGCAGTCCATCAGCTTCTAGCTGTACACAGCAACAAAATCCATAGCTAGTCTTCCACAGTTATGGTGAGGTGACATCTTCTCTGCTTTTAGATCATATTTTCATGTTAGCGATGTTAACAGATGTTTTGCAATAGCTGTGGTTTTCCTTCAGGGATATGAAATGAATGCTCAGAACTTCCCATTGTGTGATAGGTCAGAGGAATCCATTAATCCCACTTAAAAGCTATACCGCAAAGAGTATGCACAGAGCACAAAGCAGAGAAAGGGACCTAAGACTCTAACAGTAGCGCTCTGTTAGGTACCTTCCCTAAGGGAGTTTAGTGTGGCTTTACTTACCAAAACTCCGGCAGCTGCATCGGTGTTCAAGATAATGCCCTGAATTGTTTAAGCACAGAGCACTTTTGCACTATTTTATGCTTTTAAATAGTGAAAAGAAGTGAGCAGAACTTGTCTGACCTTCTTGAACCTGCTTGCTTTGAAGCACATATTGTGATTGCTTGCTCCGGCCAAGATCCCTCCCTTGTTGCTCAGCAGACTCTGTCTGTCTCATGCATCAGTTCCTTCATGCACAAGCTTTCTGGCAGTAGCTGGGGTAAGCATCAGACAATAGCCACCATGTCATGCGGACATGAAAATATGTGTTAAACACAAACTTTCTTTTTTTAAAAAAAAACAAGCACATCTTTCCTTTTGCTTCCCAAACAGCAGCTGAATGATTGGGGTGGCCTGGGAAACTCCATGGTGCATGCTGGTATGTGCAGAGGTCAGTCTCAGAAACACTCAGACTCAATTACTGAAGTGTTTTTCCAACCCACATAGACCCACAAAATCACCACAGCAGCCCAGGTTCCAGCACAGCCTCTCTGTATAGTTTTTTACCTAAGCAGATCCAAATGTTGTTTGGAATTGTGGCCCAGAACCACATGGCTGAAGCCACACAGCTGTAGATGCAAACATTTGGTACTTGTGGCTGAGACAGTTGATTTTCTGTACGTCTGCCTCGGTTTCAGTTATGGTTTTGGTTTGCTGTTTTTATACATCCTCACCTTAATGGAAGTATTTCAGCTTGTCCCTACTGTCAAATAAGAAAGCATCCTCCAGAACTTGACAAGGTAAGACAGAACAATGACAGACTGGAAGAATACAAACGAGCTACTTTGGGATTTCTGCCCAACCTAGCTTTCCTTCATTATGAAGGCTTCCTCAGCACTGAGTTCTGTTGCTGTTCATAAAGGAGAGATACCAGAAGCATTTCTAGCATGAAAGCCAGAATGGCTTCATGCAGTCTGTCCAAGAGGGAGGCTAGAGAGGCTCGGCTTAATCAAGAAGACTGAGATGTTTTTAGGAGCTTAAATAGGGAAAGACATGAAGTAGAAGAGAACAGCAGGAAGGAATGAAAGGGCTTTATCTGTGATAGTTTATGAGAGACTGGGAATCCCAGCAGCACCTCTCTGACTGGCCAAGGTTTGGAAGAACAGTGTGTTGAGCCCACAGGGATACACCATTGGGCACACTGGATATGCCATAGCACGTGGCTGAAAAATGATACAAACACAAACCCACAAATGTAAAACTTCCAAACAGGGCTATAAATCCCAGGAGGAAGGAATCCCAGCACCCTTTAATTGTTCTGTTTGAAAGTATTTCAGCTATATCTATAATTGTAAATTAAACAATGCCAGGGAAGGTGCCAGGACCTGGCACTTGGCAGTTTACAGGGCTGAACCATATTGCAACACATAGCATGTTTTGGTCCAGGCTGATTAGCACTCTCCCATAAAATTCATAGACACAATTTAGATGTTAGCAAAGGTCCAGGACCATTCTCTACAGGCAAGCCTCATGATGTAAGAAGGTATGAAATGGTAGTAGTGTGGATCCAGGCTACTCCACACCACTTGGCCCTAGTGTCAAAGAACAATACCAGGCAAACTGTGTTTGTCAGTGCAGACATACTCTTTTTGTTCCTTTTTTCAAGTCTCTGCCTTACCTTGAGCCCACAGGTGACCTCATGCAGTTTGTGGAGTCTGTTCAGTGTCTGGCTTTCCAAAAGAAAGGATTTGAAAATGTCTTCATAATTTCACACTTACTGTTTCTGACACTCTCAAGGGACTTGTTTGAATTATTTGTTTTCTAATTATGTTCTTCTATAAATAAAGTGTTCTTGCTCCCATCGTATAATAAAATATGACAATCCTTCTCCTAAACATAATGCATATTAATCAAACCATATTCTTAAAAGGCAGATAGGGGCATGATTTAAAGCTCTGCCTGAGGCAATCCTGGTTAAAAACTGAATAATTATGTTTGATTTTTTTTCCAGTGAAGATTCTACTTTTTTTGAGGAAAAAAGAAAGCAGATCTTCCCCTTGCCATCCTGAAGATAGCCCCAGTGCTCCTCATCTCCTGGGGAGAGATGAAGAGACAAAAGAAACAGGTAGGAAAGTAAGACTCTGGCAACAAAGAGGTCAGTAGAAAAACTCTTCTTGTTCCAGTATGGAGTCCAGAATTTCACCTTCACTGTAGTCTTCGTTTATTAAAGCATCCCAGGAGTGTATCAATAGCATGAGACACTTACGCTCCGACATTTCAGAATCACAGGTGCCATCAATACAAGAATGGACCTGCCTGTGCAAATGATGTAGACCAGAGCACATTGGAAACTCTTCTCTGAAGTCCACATTTTGGACGATTTGCCACGAGCTTCTACAGATCTGCTTCTTTCTGCTTTCCTAACATCCCTTTTCTCACACCACACTTAAACCAAGATAATTACTACTGTAGCATGACTCTTTTTTTTCTAGATCTTGATGTGTTTTTCCCATGTAAAGAGACTTTATATTGAAGACAGTTGTGTTATCTGTTTTAAATCCTCCTCTCCTTCCTCAAATGGATGTGGAAAGAAAGTATTCCAGCAGGTAAAATTCTGTACCAGAGTAAAATTCTAGCCCAAGCAATGTCAATGGCAAAATCTCATCTCATTCAATTAAATACATGGTTCTGTTCTGCACTTTAAATACATGTTAAATGGAAATTTAATTATGCCTTTTTGCACTGCTACAATCCACTATTTATTTGCTCTGGACTATTGACCTTTCCCTGCCATGTCTCAAGCATCAAGGTGCTGTTTGTTTGATTTAATTGCCTACGAGTCCAATGTGTTCCTCTTTGCCTTGATAATGCAAGTGCTGTTAATTGAGAGTAGCTGATTACAAGACAGGGCACGTTACTGTGGGAACTGGATAAGTCAGGCCAAAATGTGCAGTCTTGGGGCATGATGAGCATCTTTATGTTTTTAAGGAATCGATGCAAGTTGAAAAGCAGAAAGGCATGGCTATGAGCAGAAAGTGAGCGGGTGCATACAGTGATCACACTCCTGGATGGTGGCAAGGAGACATCCTTCATGTCCAGCTGGACGTGTCCTTAGAATCATAGAATCATTTAATTGGAAAAGATCTCTAGGATCATCTAGTCCAACCTTCGTCCAGCATGTCCCTGACCCCTAGACCATGTCTCGAAGTGCCATGTCTACTCCTTTTTTTAACACCTTCAGGGATGTTGACTCCACCACTTCCCTGGGCAGTCTGTTCCAATGCCTAATCACTCCTTCAGTAAAGAACTTCTTCCTAATATCTAATCTAAACCTCCCCTGGTGCAACTTGAGGCCGTTACCTCTTGTCCCACCATTAGTTACTCAGGAGAAGAGACCAGCACCAGCCTCACTACAACCTCCCTTTAGGTAGTTGTAGAGCACAATGAAGTCTCCTCTCAGCCTCCTCTTCTCCAAGCTAAACAATCCCAGTTTCCTCAGGCGCTCCTCATTCGACATATTCTCCAGACCCCTCATCAGCTTCGTTGCCCTTCTCTGCACCTGCTCCAGCATCTCAATGTCCTTCTTATCCTGTGGCACCCAAAACAGGACACAGTGCTCAAGGTGAGGTCTCAAGACTGCTGAGTACAGGGGCACAATCACCTCCCTACTCCTGTTGGTCACACCATTTCTGATACAAGCCAGGATGCTGTTGGCCTTCTTCTTCACTGGCTCATGTTCAGACAGCCGTCCACCAGCACCCCCAGGTCCTTCATGTCCTTCTCTAAAGACATGTCTTTTCCCCATAACACCATTAATAAGGAGCGAAGAGGTAGTGTTGTTTTTCTCGGATGAACATTTGCAGTCATCAGCATACTCCTGAATTTCTCAGTTTTATCAGGCTACAAGTAATTACCATGCATCGTATCACCTGGAGTGCCATTATGCAAATTTGCATATGGCTTGAATGCTCTGCTTAGACAAATATTTATCATCCTTTAAAGCTTCTCTTGGAAAAGAATATCATACCTTCTGTTCTCCCTTATCACTTCACATATACTATGATTTAAACAGAAGCCACAGCTGAAGGGAAAGTCTGTGGAGAGAAGATCTGGTGCCTGCAAAAAAATTCCTTTCAGATTTCTGCAAAAATAAGACAAAGGAAAAAAATCATAAATGAATATCATATAAAAAGAAATATACAGTTTAATGGTCCAATTTTTTCAAAATGAATTTAACCCTCTTCTCCCAGCTTCCACTTCATGTACTCTAGGGCTGCTCCTGAGCCTGACCAAGAGCATTCAGTAATCACTGCAGGAACGTTATTACAGAGCAAGAATTTTTCCCATCAGGGCTGCTGGAACATTTGCTACCATCAAAAAAAGCTAGGTGTTATCCTTGCCTCTACCAGTTCACAAACTCCCTCAGCGAATGCTAATAGTCAGAATGAAATATGTAGTGGAAAGTCTGTAAGAATAACAAGCAAGAAAAATATGGTCTTAATCAGGTTTCCTTTGGAGGTTATCAAAGATTATCTGCCTAAGAAGTGAATAAGGACTAGTAATGATATTCCTGCCCAAAAACTAAGTGGTCAGTACACTGTTTCCATCTTTAAGTTTCTGGAGCCCCACTGATTTAGAGATCCAGGCAAGCCGCACACCAACAAATGCAAACATGCACTTGTTTTTGGTGGAAAGAGAAAGAGCAAAGAGAGAGGGTTCTCTTTTATTAAAACTTAGAGTTTAGGCAAGTACCAAACTTCACTCAAGATCCAGGCATGTCTTGAAAACTAAATCATTTATAATCTCCAAATCTTGGCTTAGTCCAAATGGCCAGGCTGAGGAGGAGGTTGCACAGGTAGAGACAGCAGACACAGGCTATGTCTGCTTGGTGTGCCCTGTCTATGCATGGTGCTTGTGGGGTCTCCAGGGGGTCAGCAAAACCCACCACACTGCGGTGATGAGCCACTACATCTGGAACTGGAGTCTTGTAAGCATTTCTGTTGATTAGGCAAGGAAGTACCAAATGTTGGTGAATATAACAAACATTCCCCACTGACTCACCCAGCTGGAAATCATTTCACCCTCTGAGAGTAACCAAATTGCTGTGGGCCTTTTCTACTGCTCTTCTTGCTGGTGTTGGTACTTCTCCCGGGGTCTCAGAAGGCAGCAGCACAGCACCATTGCATCAGCTAAGCATCACACCTAACCTTTTCATTGGAGGATCCCGCTCACACTTTGGAGCTGAAATCCCTGTTCTGTTTACCTGCACAGACTGAACATAAGCCAGAATAGCATAGGCTTTTCCCCTGGTTGTGGCTTGCTCTTTTCTACAGAGCACTGCAAAAGATATATGGTGCCTTCCCAAAGACGCAACATAGTGCATCCTCTGATCGATGTAGAGCCAGCATCCAAGAAAGAGAGGAAGAATAAGCAGGTTTATTGAATTATAACAAGAAACTAGCTTATTTTTGTGTAAGTCAGGCTAATCTAGTACAAAAATAGGTAGCTAAACCAGGGAAGGACAGTTTTCATCATAAGAAGGGAACTTACAATCACTTCCAGAGGCTAGTGATCTTGATTCTATCAGCTGAAGCAAGAGATATGAAGACATACACATTCAGATAGCAATTTCAGATGCCTTGAAATAGTCTTTTCTTGCAAAGGTGGTGATGGTGAAATCTTTGCTAAGTAGAAATTAGTAAAATAACGATTTGTTCATTTTCTTACCTGTTTTTCCTTAATTGTCTTCTTTGTCATGTGAAATTTACAACCCAGGTTGAACCAGAATATAGCAGTGCTTAGTTAACAGCTCGCATAAATCAGGTAAATTAGCTATTTTTACCATTTTTCTTCTTGAAAGCTTTAAGATCAATTTGTGTTGTCTGCCCAGTTGGAGGGAAAATCTCTGTGCCTTTGTGTGTTGATAATGTGAGAGCTGCAGGAATTGTTGTATTAACCCAGCTGTTTCTTAACATGTCATTTTCCTAAAATTGCCATGTTCACCTGCTCCAGAGCTATGTAACCCTGCTTCTTTTTAGTACTGGCATATGTGCATATCTATGCACCGGGTATAAAAGGACTTTAAAACGCTGTCATTCTCTTAAGTATCTAACTACAGTCTCTGAGGAAATGTTGCACAAATCTTTCAAACACAGCAAAGTATTATTGCTTTCTTCATTTTGGAGGTGCCTTGTTTCGAAAACCTTAAAAATACCCTGATTTTCAGAGGGAAAATGTTGGCCTCACTATCACCTTGGATGCTGGTTTCCTTCATGGTTAGTTGCTAGGTGATTTGACCATGATCATACAAAGTAAATCCATGTTCTGTTTCACATGAATGTCCCCGATCAAATCAGGAACCCTGATTAGAGAACGGCAAGTAACTATTATAATCTATAAGCAGTCTTCCTTTTCACACTGGAATTAAACTGTTCCACCTTTACTAAAAGAAATTCTGCTTTGCTTTTTGTACTTTGTGCACTTCATGTACGTCATGTACTCCAGCTGAAAGTCTGGTAGGTAAGCAATGCCCTGAGGAACAGTGTGTCTATCTCTAATGCTTCCATCACCGATGGTGAATGATGATTTTGGGGTAAGTACTGTCAATTTCCTCATGTCCATAATGTGCATGGCATCGGCATCTGTGCCCAGGTTTCTCCCCTAGCAGAAGCTGTCTTGTCCAGCCCAGAAGTGACTAATATATATACATAGTATGGATCATTAAGGCATTGCACTTGCAGGGAAAGCCGGAGTATTTCTGCATCCCACAAACCCTGCCATATCGATTTTTCCACTTACTGCTCCAAAGCATGTAATATTATTGCTTCACTAAGCACTTCTGATGTTATCTCAATAAAGTTAAAAGGATGTGAGCACAAGGAGGAATTTCTCACAATGAATTAAATCCAGCTAACAGAATCCTCCACTTTCCCAGTAGAGACAATGGTGGTATTTTGGGATACAGCTGAAAAGCAAATGCTATCTATAGGGCTGGTGTCCACTATGAGAAAGTAAGACTTCAGCCAGCTCAGCAGCATTTCCTGCAGCACAAGAGAAAGAGCTCATGCTGTGGAATCCCAGTGGCCTGTTGATTCATTGATAAACTAGACGTCCCCACTATAAATCATAGATCAACAACTAGAAAGGATAGCTAGGATGGTTAACCTTACTGCAAGAGGTCTACATCATATATAGAAAAAAGAGACCTAGCCTCTTCAGGCCACCAAGGTTGATATTCATATGGCACTCTTACTTCAGTAGCATGAAGGCTGTCACTCCCCAAAGGTGAGAATTGGAAGGCAAAGTTACTGTACTGTCACGCTGCATGCTGCCCAGCACAGACAAAGCTACCATATGTTTCCTGCCTTGGTATCAATTTCTTGTGTTAGCACTCTTAGAAGGCTGACTGCTATTTCAGGTGCTATTTCTCTTGACAAAGAGAAACGTGGTTATGGAACACTGACCATCTCCATCATGTACTGCTGCTAAAGGAGGCAATGGTGAGTCTGGAGTTATTTCAAAACTTCATTTGTCTCTGGACAATAAATATTCTCTTCTGCTATTCTTTTGTTTTTCATGAAAATGGGGATTTTCATTTCAAAATTAGTACACTAAAGAACATAGCATAAAGAATATAATCAAGTTCTTGGGACAAAACTTCATTGTGAGTTTGTCCTTTTGTCTGTTGTATTGTGATTGTGTTTGCACTGTTGTATTTTGCAGCATGCCAGTGGTCATTTCTGTTGGGACTGGTTTACATAGCATAGACTTAATAACTAAATTTCCGTAAGTTTAAATTCCTTGCTTCATTCCACCTTCTAACTTCATTTATTCTAAATAATTTACCTCTTGTTCACACAAGCAAAAGTGGATGTAAAGCCCATTGCATGTTTGTGAGACCATGCCGAACATACTCAAAGCTCCTCCTTCCCTGTCTGTTTCCTGCCCTTCAGACACATGGTTCAGACAATGCTCCAGCTCAGAAACTGTTGGAAGGATGGAAACTTTAAAGGGAAAATGTCTACATACAACCAACTATGAGATAAAATCTGTTTCAGACTCACCATCAAGCAGCAGTCTAGGGCTATCCCATTTTGCCAAATAAGCCACAATTTTTAAACTCCTCTCCCTGGTGTCTTGAAAAGACTTCACCTTCAAGCTCTCTCTAATAGTCAACAAGGAGACACCATCTCCAAAAGTCTGATATCTAAACATAGGAGTCTAATACCAGTGTTAATTTCCATCCATTGACTGTAATGACACCCTAAACACCTGCTAGCTTGTTGAGCTGATGAGCAATTAGAAAAAAGTAGCTTCCTTAGCAGTGAAAAGTGACCATTTATCATCAATTATACCAGTGGGAGGTGTCTCTGCCATGGCAGGGTGGTTGGAAATAGATGATCTTTGAGGTCCCTTCCAACCCAAACCACTTTAATGATTCTATGATTTAATATGAATACATGTAAAAACAATATAATTAATGTCTCTAGAAGATAAGGAAGATTCCTGTCAACCTTAATGAAAATGGTCTTCAGCCTTACGCATGGGCAAAACACTGGAGTAGGACTGTGCTGCTGATGGCTCCATCTTTGCAGAACACCTATGTGTAGAAATATGCTCTGAGAGGCAGCACACAGGCCTGTTATCAATCCCAGAGGCTCCTAGATGCAGTGTTTAGGGATCACAGGTCTGCTGCATGGGATCCTGTTGGCCTATTTTGAAAAGAACAGCAGAAAGTGCAGATATTGCCAAGAATTTCTGTTTGGTTTGCCAGTTATTTGTACACTTACTGGAAGGTGCACACCATTACACACATCCCCATATCTTCTATATTCTTGCCTACCCTCCCTATATTGCAAGTTGCCCAAAGCTACACTTTGATATGTCCCAACTAGGCCCCTTTCCCTCTCCTCTTCAGCCTGGAACACCCTCCAAGCCGGCATGGCACAACTGGCTGGCATTTCTCCTTGAGTTAGGAAAACTGAAAATGAACCACAGGTGACTGGTTAATGCACACAGCAGGAAAGAGATTACAGGTTTTTTAACTCAATTGGAACCTTGTAAGAAATTAAAGTTCCTGCTATCTTTAGTAAGTCAACAGGAATTTCTAGGGAAGAACAGTAATAACTGGTTTATTCTTCATAAACCAAGCCAAGTGCTTCCTTCTAAGGAAGGACACTTAATCCTTGCAACAGACAAGGCATCTCTGATGCGTCACCACAGGAAAATATTTCTCATTCTACAAAACCTGGGAAAAATGCTTAGCACTGGGGATGGCTCAGAGAAATAGGATTTCATTGTGTGAGTAATGGCAGCATTTTTAAATAAGCTTCTGCTCTGAATTAATTGTTTATGAAGAATGTTAAAACCTATGGAAAGAAGAATGCTTCTGTTAAAAATGGGAAATGCCAACTAAAAATGTTGGCATTTTCAATACAAATGAAAATATTCCATTTGCTCAAAGAAAATAAATTTGAACCTGACAAACAGATGGTGTGTTCCTGTGACTTACTCATTTTTGAAATGTTGGCTCCAATTTTTCCTTTTCTGTTTTCATAATTGGATTTGTTTTTTTAAAGAATAGAAATTAAGATATAGTCAGAGAAATAATTTGCCTATGTTAAAAAATCATGTTTTCTGAAGGGAATTATCCTGTGTCGGTAGCTTCAAGAAGCCTTGACCACAGCATGTGACACATGCTTGGTGTGTACATGCATGCCTCCACACAAATGCACCCCATTCTTTCCTGGAGAACCCTTATAAAATCTCCAATTCTTAGAAAAATAGGCTTTAGCTTCCATTGTGTCAGGCTCCCAGCAGCGTCTCTCCACCTCACTGCAGCAGATTTACTGCTTGTATTAAGCTTTGCTACTCTGCAATATGTATGCACTTGCAAAGTTAATTCTGGCTACTGAGATACTACTGGAGCCCCAATTTAAGCATGGGAAATAAAGCTGAAATTGGAAATGCTTCTGAAACCACGGTGAACTCCTGAAGTATGCCTACTGTTCCTGTAAATTACATCTGCCTGGGAGGTGTAATGCTATATGATTTGGGATTTGTTTTATTTGGCTTTTTGTTTGTATAAGGCTAAGAACATAAGCAAAATAAAATCTGAGTAACTGTGAAGTTCAACTCTGAAATGAAAAGTGAAGGAGAAATGTTTCTTTCTCTTAGTCTCCAGGTGAAGGGTTATTGTTATCAAGATAATTATTTTCCTAACTTCTTGATTGTTCCTTGGAAAAACATAGCAAGCACAACCCGAAGAAAAAAAGAAAGAAATGAAAGAAACACCCTTTCCTTTAAACCCAAAAGCTACAGGAAGCACCTTCGATTCAGATTTGTCCTCAGCTTTTTCAAAGATTTTGTCAATTTAAATTCCCTTCATGCCCATCAATAGTTAGCTTTCTCCTGTTTGCACAAGCTTCCCACTCGCCATTAGCATGATGTGATTATTTTTCAGATGTCAACCTTCACCCTGAGTCACCGTGCTGCTAAAGCATCTTGACTGTGACGCTGGATACAGAACACAGAGTGATTTGATTAGGTTCCCTTTTCAAAACCTGATATGGGCAACGGCTTTTGTATTATCTCATAACGTGAAAACAAAATGAAAGCCTGAAATTAATAGGCTATGGAGAGTTGCATCAGCTGCATGAGAGATAGGCAAGCACTGCAGTGTGCTATATTTAACCTTCAGAGCCTGGAAGCCTAAGAGCTTGCTGACCACAGACAGCAGGGATAATGGTTATTTTCGAGTGGTGTTTATCAATAAGGCTCACGGTGTTTAGGTACAATACTTTACAATACATCAAAGGCTTAAGCTGAATCAATGGATTAGCGAACAGGGAAGTGAGAACAGCCTGGAGTCCTATGACAAGGCAGCAAAAATGCTTAGTGCGTCCCTGTTTTCCTCCTCCAAAGTGGCTGACTGTGCTGCCAAGTAATGTCAGCTCCAAGATACAGTGTGTCTCAAACACACATCCCAGGGGTGACAGAGAAGCACATTGCTTTTTCTGAATGCAGTGTCTAAGCAGAAAGTGATAGAGGTTTATCAAGAGCCACAAGAAGGCAGAACACTGTAGAGAAGATGGATTATTGTCAATACTGTCCCAAGCACATAATGTGCTACTCATTATTGAACAGACACCATGTTGTGAAGCTAGAAGAGAGAAAACATAAGGGAGCCCTCTCAGACCCACAGAAGTGGTGTGCTGCGGTGCACATACAATGGGGCTTGGAAGGATGAGGGTAACATGAAAATAAAAGGATCATTAACCAAAAAAAACAAACTTAAATTGTACTAAAAATAAACTTTCTTAGGTCACATCAGCAAAAGAGAGTATTCCAAAGGTCACTTGTTAAGCATATCTCTCTAAACAAGATAACTGCAAAAGTTCATAGATGCAGCTGTGGCACAAATGACAAGAAGGATCCCATGAACCATGTTCCTTGTCAGTGCTGGAGATCTAAGAAGGATTAATAAAGACTATTCATTTCTGCTTTATACTGCTTAAATTTTCAGACCAAAGCCATCTTTCTAGGCAACATACTGCTAAACATATTGATTAATTCAGGTTCTCTCACTCAACCTCTTGACATGATACACAAAGCTTATCAGTTCAAAAAATGTTCTCATGAAAAGCAAAAAACTCAGCTTGCAAATTCCTCAATAGCTGGAGCCTCACATTTGCAAACTGACCTCACAGAATCTTAAAATCTCAGAACTGCACAGGCTGGAAAGGATGCCTGGAAGATATCTGGTCTAAGCCTCACATGCAAACCAGGCTAACTAACTCCGACGGAGATCAGGTTGCCTTATAAAGACTTTCTTTTACCCTTAATGCAACTCATATTTGTTGTCCGTTGTCTTTCACAGAACACTTCCACAAAGAGCCTGGTTTCTCTGCATCCTCTGCTCAGGTAGTTGCAGACACTGAATAAGATGCCCCTGAGCTTTCTCTTCTCAGGGCTGAACAGTTTCAGCTCTCGCAGCCTCTCCTCGCATGTAAGATGCTCCAGCCCTTTCATCTTCATGGTCCCTCAATGAACTCACTCCAATATGCCCACGTCTTCCTTGTACTGGGCAGCCCAGCACTGAACCCAGCACTTCAGACCTGTCTCACGAAGGCTGAGCAGAGGGGAAGGATCACCTTCTTTGACCTTCTGGCCACACTCTTGCTGATACAGCTCAGTACCTGGAAGCTGCCAGGGCACATTGCTGACTCCTGTTTTGTTTGTGGTCCCTCAAGTCCTTCTCTGCAGAGCTGTTTCCCATCTGGTCAGCCCTAGCCTGTCTTTATGCCTGAGGTTGCTCCTCCCCAGGGGCAGAGCTTGACCTTTGCCCTTGCTGAGCTTCATAAGGTTCCTGTTAGCCCATTTCTCCAAACTCCCCAGGTCCCTCTGAACGGCATATCTGTCCTACAGCTAGTTGACCACTCCCAGCAGTCAGACAAACTATGTATTTGTGCTAATTTCCATAAAAAATATTAATCTGAGCTCGGGTCCTGAGAAAAAATAAAGCAAACAAACAAAACAAACTCACCACACATCTCCCACACTTCTGCACCACCTGAAAAGAAATTCCTGGAGGAAAAGTTTTTGTATGAAAGGGGTACATCTAGAAATTACCCTGTGTGAACAATGCTTCAAATCTGATATCAGCACCTGAAGATCTCTCAAGACCTTCAGTTGTCACCACAAGCAAAGAGTGGGAAGGCATGCTGGAATAGCACTAAGTGCTGAGCGCTGGCTTTGCCTGAGTCATTCCCTGGTCTCCTGAGCATTGGTTCAACCAGGACAGGGAGCAGCCTGCACCTGCGTGTGAGCCCATCTTGCTGCCCACTGGTGTTTCTCAGTAGGTCTGTGCTAAGATTCTGGTGCAGGCTGTGGTGTAAGAGAGAGCTACTGAACACTATGTCTGTACATCTGTTAGATTTGTACTTTGTGAATACTGATTTCACTCTCATTGCCTTTCTCTTTTCTTTACCTGAGATGTATTCACTGAGCAAATTCCCTTTCCTGACAAGTTGCTATCAGACACTCAGCATTAAAAGTGGTAGTTTTGGGGTGACAATCAACACATTTTTTCCAAATGAATTGAAAAATCAGGGTGATCTAAAAAGGAAGTCATTTTTACTTACAGTACATTTGCAGGCAAACTGAGGAGTAGATATCAGAAATATTGAAGAGCATGAAGGTTAACAATGGCTGATTTTGCACTGCTGGCAGAATATTTGTACTTAGGGGGATAAATGAACATCTTTCAGCATAACCATACTGCAACTGTGACTCAATGAAAACAGGAAAGCCATGGAACCAGGAGATAATACTGGTTTAATTTATGACTAGCAGAGACTGATTTCCATTGAGAGTAAAGGCAGGAAAAATGCTAATGTAATTACTTTCCTTTGGAAAAATACAGTCTAAGTGAAATAGCATCTCTTTATTTTCCATAGCATTTTTCTGTACAACAGTTAGTAATATCAGAAAGCAAAATATTTGGATAGTAGGAATATGCAGATTTTATTTTGTGAAAACCCTGCATAATGCAGAAACCTCTTTTCTGCATGCTGTACTTCTGAAGCTAAGGTCTGACCACCTGCAAAACATGATTTGCTTGTCCATTGCAATTTAAACACTGACCTGTGTAAGGTCTGTTATAATTTTGAGGCTCTTAATGGTGCGCCCATTTCCTACAGAAGATGAAGTTTTATGGGAATAAAAAATATTGTTGGAAGAAACATCCTTAAATCAATTATTTTAACAAACTACAAATTGATTGTCATAATTTTTGTATAGTTTAGAGGTCACAAGAGACATCTGATGAATTAGTGTGATTTGCTACGTAGCAAAGGACACCGCTTACAACCTAAAGCTGACTTACACACCACAGTCTGTTACATACCAAAATGTATGAATTTCCACAGGTGGTGCTCAGTGTCTTTTAACAGAGACAGACTTAGAAGGATTGCTTAGAAAAAAAAAATCTGACAAAATATCAGAATTTGGGAATTGGTTGAGATTAGGTGCTCCATGGCAATGACATGATAGCAGCTAAGAAGGGCTGAAGCTGCCAGGACACCTGGCTCCCTGTCTCACCACCATCTTTAAGGCATTCCAAAATTTTCAGATATTTTCTCAGCTAAATGGGACAGTTCCCTAAAGCCCTGCCAGCAACTGGCACTGGAACTGGCAATGGCACTGGCATTCCTCAGGCCTATTCTGAAATGTGCATAGCTTCCAGAGATACAGAAATTTCAAGCTCCTCTGCAGGCATCCAAGCGAACCAGAAATCCTAGTCGTGGTTTCAGTAATTGAAGCCAAAGTGAAATCAATTGGATTTTGGAGTCTGTAATTTTCTATGTTTATAGCTTTGAGCAAAAAAGATGAATGCACATGGGAATGTGAACAGACTAATACAAATCTTTTACATTTGAAAACATCTTTTCAGCAAAAAAAATTCAAAGCACAGGTATTTTATCTTGGTGAGGTCTTCATAAAAACAAACAGCATAAGTCACCTGTAAGACTGCTGGGCTTGCAAGAAAATATTAACTGACTTTTCTAGCAGAACATAGTTTTCTGATACTAATATGTTTTGTGCAATCTGTTGGCATAGAAGAATGCTTCACTTTACAAATTTAAGCATCTACAGTCACATGCTTTTTTTCTTCCAACTCAGTGAGACCAACACTATACTGCACATCAAAGGCTCATTTGCATGCACTGCCTCATTATTTTACACCTGCTGAGGCCTCCAACGTTTTGCTTACTGTATCAAAGAAAGATTCAGTCCTTGAAAAGGCTTTTACTAGGTCTGTAAAAGAAATATCCTCAGGCACGCAATTTTTTGAAATAAAGAGAGAAGTGTACCACATGATCTGCCTTGGATAAAGGCAGATGAAGGTCTTAGTTAAATTTTCAATGTGTTGATAGCAAGAAACTTTTAGAAAAAAAAAAAGTTTGAAGCACTACATGACATGAATTAATTAATGAAATACACATTCTATCTGCCTTCTTCATTGGTAAATGATTCTAAATCTCAAAACAATGTTTTGGTCAAAAAAAAAGTATTAATATAGGATTTCACTGGCAACTAACCTTGAATGATGTATTTGCACCAGTTGAACTTATAAGACGGGGTGAAGCAGAAAAGCTAAAGCATTTCTTCTGCAGCAGACGGTTATTTAAGTAATTCCTCCCAAGTTGTACAGTGTAATGGGATCAGTCTGGTAATGGCTGCTTCTGGATTAACACTCAGAGTTAAATAATGGAACTGATTGATTTACATGAGGTTATTGAGCAGGTTCAGATGGTGATGAAGCAGATGCTTTGAGGGCTGAAGAAAGAGGAAGACTGCAGCTAACAATGTGGAAAGCACCTGCTTAAATAAAATTTGGGATCTGTCAAACGGTTCCTGTCTGTGACTTGGGACTGCATGAACTTTGGCTTGGAACTGCATAGGACAAAAAGCATGGAGTTGGGCTGCTTCCCAAAAGGATGGGTCGGTGGCATCAAGGGCTAGGTGTGGCAGAACCACCCAGAGAGGGCTGAGGCTGTGACTCACAGGGGCCAGTGGCTGAGCTGGAGGCAGGGCTCCCAGGCTTGCATGGGAGGAAAAGGCGGTGGAGAGGTGCATGGTGGAGCACCTGACCTGGAAAACACTCACATAGCAGACACCCTAGCAGGGACAATATTGTGTTTCTAGGAATAATGTCCTCAGGAATGTGATCCTTGAAGAAAAGTAACTGGGCTGTGTTCCCTCTCCCTTTCCTTTAATTTTAGCTTGCTTTCTATATATTTCCTCTGACTGGTCTCCTCCCTGGAGAAAAAAGTTCATTTCCCTCACAAAGGCTTTTTAAAACACAAATGGCATCTATATACAAAACAGAGGCCACAGAGGTGCTTCTCCAAGGCTTTTAACCTCCTTGGAGCAAAAGGGCACAGTGCTTACCTCCTACACAAAGCTTTTTTTAGATGGATGCTTTCAATACATTTGAGGCCTAACTCAAATACAGTAAGGCTTATTGCATCTTCTGAGATACAAACCAATATTGAATGATAAAATAAATAACAATTATGCCCTCAAAAATTATAGGTCCCAATGTATTTAGATGAGTGTGGTTTTTATTTACCAAATTTTGAATTTTAGCAGTGGTATTTCACAGTTTACGTATTTTCTTGTATGATGAAATTTTTTCACCATTCTACTTTTTTCCTTAATATAGGCCAATTATGAAAGAATTATGTCAACATCAGACCTGAATTCTGATTGTTTATGAGATAATTAATCATTTGAGAAAAACTTAAACATTTTAAGAAGAAAACAAACCCATACAATTATACTACAAAGCTATCAGAAAAGAAATCGGAAGAAAGAATCCACAGCTTCTCACTTTAATCCAACACCAAGCAGGAGGTAGGACCACAGACTGTCTACATTATCTTTCAACCTGCATGACTTGTGATTCTATAATTACAGAAAAAAAAAACCAAAACAAACAAAACAACAACAGGGCTTGAATATTGTCACAGAATAATCTACAAGCTACGATGATGGATGCATTACCCAAGGGCTGCCCTAACTGGTAGCACATAGAGGATATGACCTTCCCATACGGGTGGGAGGGGTCTGGTGGCTCGCCATTGGCGCAGTTTGCTGCTCCATTGCTTTTCTTAGTAGTTTATCTTTTTTAGCAGTATTCTGCCACATTCCTGCTACATTTGATGACCAACAGCCCAAGCTGACAGCTTTTTGGAAACCTCTGCCAAGTGACCATTGCGAACACAAATCAGCTATTGAAGTACATACACCAGCGTATCTCGCTCAGATAATGTGTGCACGCTTGGCTAACCAGCATAGCGCTTGGGACAGCCCCATCCACTACTGAGAAGTCTCTATCTGTGGCCGTGCGAGATGAATTCTTACTCCTGATCCTTGTTCCCAGGCATTTTATTTTTACTGTGACGTGGCAAACATCACTAGACTATCCCTGGGCTGAAATGTGACCCTTCACATGCTAGGTCCATTCAAACTCTGTTCATTTGCTCAGTTTTAAATTGCACAGGTCAGGCTTGAAGCTCATCCATGTAATGTTTAGGAGGAGCTGAGGAAGGCTTCACTGCAGCTTGCTCAGTGCAGATCCGATGCCCTGAACTGTGTTAAACTTGAGCTTCTCCAGGCAGGAGCTTTGGAGCTCTCCTAAACCTACCCCGGGACAGAGGAAAACAGAGTAGATAGTCCAGACTTAAGAAGAGGTTCAGAGCCACATTTAAATGACAACATAATGATGGACAGGAATACAGATGCCGACTCTGATACACACTGATACAAATTTTGTATTGAATGAAAAAATCACTTTGAAATTCTGGAATATCTTTCTGAACATGAACTGTGGCAGAGCTGCTGATGCTCTACGTAACGACTGCTAAAAGTGTGGTCTGAAGGCCTTCTGGTTTCCATCTTGCCACTCAGGTGAAGTATCCTGACTCATGCCCCAGTTTATACCTAACTAGACATAGATAATTTATTAGGAAACAGCAAATACAGATTCCACCAAAATTCTAGCAGAGAATGGACAGTAATAGATTCTCTCCTCCTCCCCTTTCCTCAACTGAAGCTTTAACCTAAGGCTAAACAAATCTGCAAAATTACTTCTGGAGGAATTTAATTTCCCTGTTCACTAGTTTTACTTGTATTAATTAACAGCAAATTCTCAGTCACATCTTATTCATCTGGCAGAAAATACCTTAGCATACAAATATTTCTGAATAAAATATCCTTTCTGCTCCGAACAAGTTCCTCCTCCAAAAAATCTAGATAAATTATCTAGCTATAATTTATCATCTATCATCTATCATGTAATGAGCCCATCCCATTAGTATATAGGCATCAGTCAAAAACTTAAAATCCAGAATAAATTCTGTTTATTTTACCTCATCTTGAGTTTAGCAAGATTCCTGTATGTTCCAAGGAAATCTGATCATCCCCTCCTAAAATATGACTGTATGAGAACACTTTTTTTAAGCGGATCCTTTGTTCCTTGCCTTAAAGGCATCTTTGCATCACATTTTGTTTTCTGATTGCAGAGCATGACTATGTCATAGGACACCTGGGATCTTCTGCCTGGTCATTCTTAGGAGTCCTAACAAGGGAAGAGAGGATCTTACAGGGAATTCAAACCTGGATTTATCATTGTGAAAAATCCCAGTTTTACATGTTCATTTCTAGCTGTCCTTTTTATGAGGAATTCTATTTCATGGGAAAGAACTGGCAATTTTCACATGATCTTATCTTAAAACAAACACTGTAATATCCCTGACAGGGCCAGTCAGATTATTCTTTTTTACTAAAATTGGTGGTAGGAGAGTACATTTTATGAAATTACAAATTGAATTACTTGCATTTATGTCATTAATATGGTCATGGTTCTCACTGTACGTTTTTTAGCTCATCTTTCTACCACAACAATATGTTTTCACACAATTGGGCCGAAGGCATGGACAGATTCATACCCTGGTTAGGTCCTACTCTTACATCACTCTCCCAAGTTGACATTTCATAATCTCTGTCCTTGTACTCCTGTTTGTCTCTTGCTGTAATAGTTAAGGTTCCACAATTGCTAACATATTTTAACACTGTTTATTAGAAATATATCTGGTCGTGTAACTTCTGGTGGGAAGTTTTGTGGATTTAGTCCTTTTTTTCTCACTACAGGGGCACTTCTTGGCCATTCAGAGGTATGTTAAATTTTTCCACATCTATGTGTTCAAGATGTTAATGCCCTGAGCAGAAGGGATGCCATCCCATACTGTGCAGATTGTGGTTGTTCTCAGATTCTGTGTATATGCATATCCTGCCAAACAGCTATTACCATAAACATGACTTGGCTGGTCAACTTTTATTATTGCAGCATGTTCAATTTGTAGAAAGGCTGTCTTTGTAGTCAAATGGCTGGGATGCTTCTTACTTACTTCTGTCATACTTCAAATGCCTTTCTTCCCTCCAGGACAACACTGCCAGAGTCTTCAAACATTTATTATCCAACATTTATTATCCAATCAGTGAGTTGTTATAAAATATTGTGGAAACTATCGACTGAAGAAAACTCAATCTTTCTTAACATATAATCAAGAGTTCAGTACAGAAAAAGTAATTTAATAATTATGAACTGACAGAAGAGATAATGTACATTATACCAATTCTTCAGTAGATACAGATCACAAAGGTTACCAGATTGAAATTCTCTTGTGTGTATAACACGCCAGGACTGCAGTAGTCTCTGAGACAAGTACAGCTGAATAATCTAAGCTGACATCTGTCTGGGTGCGCTATCACAACTCGTTCCTTAAATTCCTGGATGCTGGTCTAAGAGGTTTATTCACATCCCTGAGCACTGAATGAACAATTCCCTCCCAAGACAGGTGTCCATTAGCCAAATGGCATGCCTCATTTGGCCTTAAGCATGGGTGACAGCTAATAAAAGCATATGAACATGTGTTATGCATATATATGCCATAAGGCATAATCCTCTTTGCTCTATGCAGAAATATTTCCTATTGCCCTGATTACTGTGAGTGCTAGGAAGTATTTCAGCATGGACAATTATGTCCATAACATCTGTGTTCAGGCTGGAAACAAGGAAATATTGCAGACTACTATTCAGAAACATCCATTTAGAGGTTATTCAGTTCCTACTGTCTGTTGACAATATGAGCCATATAAAGACAATTCACTGGCATGTGTTGCTTTCCTGGCAGCTGTCGCAGGAGCTGCTTTTGGTCCCTGGGACTGAGCTAGGACCAACAAGTGGCACAGACAAAGACTGATGCCCCTTTCTGGTGCAAAGCTATAGTCCAGGAAGCAGAAATTGTTTCCCTTGGCTATTTTCTGAAGCAAATCACAAGTCGAGCATCTACCCAATAAACAATCAAGTAGGTTTTAATATTTATGTCCAATTTCTTTCCCGATGCCATAAAAAGAGATGTGCAAACATCTTCTAGTATGCTCTCTGATAGGAAAGATACATTTCATTTTAAATCTTTTATGTAACACTATGTTTCACCACGTATATCATAAAAATTTAAATTACTTAAGACATGTAAGTGCTACGAAGCTTACTGAGAGCTTGTACAAATGTGACTCTGCAGCAGACTTTTCACTTAGACATTCGTTTTCTGCCTCCCAAAGAAGAGCTCTTCTACCTCAGAAAGGCTCCAGCAGTGGGCATTGATTTCAGCTCCATCTCTGCAATACAGCTAACTGCGATGAATGTGTCAAAGCTGATATCCCCATTGTATCTGAAAGCAAGCTGTTTCAAAGCAGCTACTACAGACCTCCTTCTAGATGAATTTTCCATTACTAAGCAAGAAACACTGCTTATCTAAAGCAATACAGTATTTTCTTCGCAACTGGCCAAATTAACAAGCCTGTGGGAGTGTCTATCTTGGATACTTTGGCAGCAAAGAATTACTATTACTGTAGGACATAAGCTCGGTAAGAAAAGCAAAGCATTGGAAAACATCCTTCATATCATAAAGTTGGTTTCTGCATCTGATAGCTCAAGTTAACAGCCTCTGTGTCTTGGCTGTTAGATTTTCTAACAGTCACCTTCAAGATTTCTCCAGTCTTATTCTCAAAAAAGTCCCCTTAACCCCAGCCATGAACACTCCATGGCATCAACTTCCCACAGGCTCTATATAGATGAATGACTACAGAAAATAAATATATTGGCCGTGCCTATCGAGTGTGCATTATGATCAATATTCTTTCACAACTTCATCCCGCTACATATCTGTATGCAACGCTATTGTACATAACACTATGATTTTACATGCAGATCATCACTGCCTTCTGGGTTTGTGAGCTAATTTACCATTTTACGAAGCGCTGCACACAAACCCTGCAGCTCGTATGGCTGTTGGAGACACAAAGAGACAGCTGATGACCAGCCCCTCCAGTAGGGTTTGACAAGCGTGTTTCACAGCATAGTGCTCTCGAGCATATTGTAGACCTTATTCCTTGTGCTGTCTCAGCTGCAGCCTTTTCTTCAGCATCTTGGTGTGCTTCATATTTCTCTCATTCTTCGTTGCCATTTTGGTTTCCTAATCCTTGTCTTAGCTTCCAGCCCTCTTTCTACCCTGCTGTGAGGATCACTGCCTGTCTTGATGCCCCGATGTCAACCTATATCCTTGGATAATAAAGGAAAAGGGGGAACTGAGAAGTTATTTGCATTCACTTAGTAGAAGTGAAAGGGCAAAAGCTGAGATGAGACTCACAAGCACAGGAGAGACCAGGACTAGCCATTAGTCTGGGAGCAGAGGCTACTCTGGTCCTGGTGACAACAGGGAGGTTACTGAAGAGGAAGCACAAAGACGTGCTCTCAGGAAGCTCCTTTGTCTGCATCCTAAATGAGAAGAGTAGGGTGAGTGGTGATGCCTGGAGCAGACCGTGTGTGACATGAGAAGCTGGTGGCTCTGGTCTCCCAGGTCCTCCGAGGATGGAGGGCAGAGCCAAGCAGGTTCACCCAGCCAGGTGGAGAGCCTAGTGAATGAAAACTGCAGAGGAGACTCCCTCTTTCCAAGAGACCATGTAGATATATGCGTATATTTCCCTGAAATATAAGAAGCTCAGACCAGGCCAGAAGTGTGTTTGTTTGGAGCACAGAAAATATAACCACCAGCGTTTGATCTGGAAGGCTTTCAAAACTGTTCTCCTAGCTGGAGGCAGATGCTGCAAGCCACAGAGTTTAATAAAACAGTCCTGACCCAAGGTTTACAGCACTGAACTGCACACTTGAGGCCAGATTAGTAAAAACAGATGGGCAAAATATAAAGCTGCATAGACTACTTGGGCGCCCTGTTGGTGGACACTTCCCGTAATCAGGGGAGTTTTGAATGACATATATTTATCTCTTCCCCTCCCTGTGATACTGTTTCATTATATACACTAATGAGACACCTGGCCCAGTGATTGCTGGGCTGAAAATCCTTATGAGGATTTTCACCTGCTGTGTGTAAGCTTTTCTATCAGTAAAGCATAGATACTCTACCCTGACCGCTCCCTGGGGCTCAACACAGGACTGCCTGTCTGGAAATCACTGTGATTGGAGTTATTAGTATTTGGAAGGCACCTCTGCCTTGGCTGAGAAAGGCAGCTGGAGGTCACTTTTTAACCAGAGAGGAAAGGTAGAGTGGGAAAACAAAGAAAAGAAGTGGAAATAACTTCAGACATGTCACAGAGTCTGGATAGAGGCATGGCAGCAGCGAGTGATGGTGTTCACAAGACTTCAGCTTGTTCAGAGGTGAAAATCCAGCCTGGTGCTCTACAGCCATTTGAGTGGCCTGTCACTGCTCAGGCCACACCACTGAGCCAAATCCCCACAGAAATCCACATGCAAACAGCAGAGCTTTTCCTCCAAGAAAGTTGGGGAGTACAGAAGCCTTAAAGTGGAGGTTTTCAGTTTCTTAGTGATTCTCAGACCTTTTTGTTCTTAGCCCCTGTTCAAGTAGGGAACCCTGTGATGAACATTTGCAAAACCGAGTAGCCTTTCCAACACCTTAGAACCAGAATTGCCTAGATTGGAAAAGACCTTTAAGATAATTGAGTCCAATCATTAACCTAACACTGACAAGTCTTCGACTAAACCATATCCCTAAGCACTACGTCTATACGTCTTTTAAATATCTCCAAGGGTGGGGGATTCCACCACTGCCCTGGACAGCCTGGGTATTTCTCTCTTTCTGTGCCACAATCTCTATCCAATCACACATCTGATGGGTTTGTATTGGCTTGAAGTACAAGACAAGTCAATTTATGCACCTGTCTAGTTTCTTCTATCTTTACATAATGTTCTGCACCTGGTGGACACAAGATCCTGCCACCTGCCCTAGGAAGTGTGTCAGAGCTGGAGCAGGGCAGGTCTGTATCAGTTCTCACCCACTAACACCAGTGGGACTGCTGGTACAAGCCTCCAGAGAGGAGCTTGCTCTGGCCACAAAGGCCAAACAAAGCTCACTGCTAGCTGAGTTATTGGAGACAGGCACTGAGTAATTGTGTTCCTACCTGTATAAACTGGAATCAAAAGTGAGTTATTCAGTCAGTGGAAATAAATGGATTTTTCCAGCTGGTGTGGCTGACGTGTACTGTATATATCACATTTATATATCTTCCTTCCGCCAACCAACTCTCCTTTCAATAATCAAGCTCTAGAGCTATAACAATTCTACTGACTGGAATGAAATGTGTGTTCACAACATGCACCAAGAGATAAATCCTGATACAGCACTGGGAACACATTCCATGCATTACATGTGCCAAAGGAGTAGGATTTATTCGGGTCATTTATGCTCCGCTGGAGTGGAAAAAGCAAAAAAAAATAGGCCTTACTATAATGAATTGGACTCTTTGAGTCCTGCAGAGAATAATCCTTATGCATTGGCTAGCAGGGATTGCCATCCATCAAGGTGGCAAGGGGTGGCTTTGTAGGACAGGTCTGTTCTGGACCCACAGCCATGTGTACACGTTACCTCCTTCAGGCCCTGGCCAGCACCTATCCGGACTCCTGCTCCCTGCACTGCTCATCCCTGCAGCAGCCCCTCATACAACCATGGCCAGGACTTTTCCCATGCTTCGCAGGAGCACCTCCCACAGCCTGTCATGCTCTATCCCACATGAAAGCCCTTCTTTCAGCTCTCTACCCTTTCTGGGCAGGCTAATCTGAGAGTTCTATTTCGCACAACTTACTGCTCATCCTGCAAAAATGCCCAGAGCCATTGTCCCGTTCAGCTGTGCAGCCACAGAGCCACAAACTCTTCTGATCTAAATAGAGTAATGAGGAGCGAAAAGGGCAGAGGAAGGGGAGCACAGCAGGCCAAAGCTACAGCTGAGACCAGAGCTGGCTTCAAAGCCATCACCAGCCCCTCCTACAAAAGAAGAGAGACTAAATTGTAAACTCCTGGGAGCTGCTGCCTCCTCCTCTGTCTGTCCCTAAGGCTGTGAGCTCTCAGAGCAGAAAACACCCCTCCTTGGTGTTAAGAAAACAGCTAGCACATTGCAGCTAGTGCTACCACTACAGGGTGACCCGATACACATTTGTAGGCACCTGGTTGGTATTTCACAGCTGCTCTAAATAAACAGCCTGCCTATCTATTTCTTTATGCATCAGCATGTTTTGCTTCTTCATCACACTTAAAATTTATTGGCACTGGGAAGGAAAGGCTGAGGAAAAATAAAAGAACAGGCGAAAATAAAAGGCCAAAGTTTTGTATTTGTGCTTCACCATCAAATAGAACAAATCTGTTAGGACACCACAGGCTGCCTTTCCCCACACCAGGAGAAGGGGCAGCAAGTTCACCTCAATGAGAATAGCATCAATAGTGCTTTTAACCCTTAGTAGATTGCACTTTCCCCAGGAGACACTGAATGAGGCCAGATTATCATGGAATGCAGAAAAGCAGGTGCAGGGTTGTGTTTATGGAAAATTCAAACAGCCCTGTGGTGTCTGAAAGGGAAAATTAAAGGTATTTTTCTGGATTACTCTTAGTGTAGTAATGCATGTACAGATCCAAAAGGACATGATCTTTAGTCTTTCATTCTAAAGATATTTTAGATAGAAAACACCACACTTGTGTAGATGTTTCCAGTTTTTGAGTAAAAACCTGCAGACTTCCAGGACCATGCATTTCAAAAAACTTCAAGCTATATATTTGTCATTCCAGCTCTTTCTCTACATCTGTATCAAAACAGGGAGGAAGAAATAACTGTTGGATAGTGATTAAAACAGCCCACTCCTGGGAAGGGACAATGTCATTGAAAGAGTGAGGGAAATGGTTACACAGCTCCTGAGCCTCTGGTGACACTAAGCTTCAACTTTCTAGGTTGCAGCACTTCATATACATGTATTCAGCACCGTGTTCCCATACTGTTGTAACATAAGAAGTCCTGGGGAAGAATGGTTGGATACATCACACCCCACTAGCCATAGAGAATTTTAAAACTCCTTGTGCTGGTTTTGGCTGGGGTAGAGTTGATTTTTTTCCATAGTAGTGTCCTGGTTTAAGTTAGAACCTCTGTCGAGGTTTAGGTTCAATCCACCAGACCTACAACAGATGCTCTCTGTTAACCCCTCTTTCCCACCCC
>VZZY01022943.1:50931-63027 GCA_013400335.1 Eurystomus gularis
GTAGCAGACACTGGCAAAGTCCCAGACTGGGCTCAGCAGCAGATGGGAACCGGGTTCAGGAGCTGGGTTCAGGAACACACTAATCAAGATCAAAGGCAGGGCTAAGAATAAAGAAGGCTGAAGGGAAAGGAAGGGTCCCGAAGGGAAGAGAAGGGTCCCAAAGGCAGGAAGGCCCCAAGAGAAGCAAAGGCCAGTGTAAAGATCCTGAAGGCAGATGGGAAGGGTCGAGACTCTCATGATCCCTCAGTTTTATACTGAATATGACGTATATGGGATGGAATCCCTCTTTGGTCAATTTAGGGTCACCTGTCCTGGCTGCTCCTCCTGACAGGTGCGGCCTTTCACTGTCTGCACCCCCTGATGTGGTACACAAGAGTTAGCAGTGACCTTGGTCTGCACAACAACCCTTGGGAGTAACTCTAAACATCAAGTGTTATCACTGCTAGAAGCAGACACTGCCTGCAAAAACATGCTGTTAGCTTCAGAAAGTGCAGTTAGTTAGAAGACACTCAGATGAAAAGTAAAATCACTGAACAGATATGGTTTGGTTCTAACTCAAACCAGGACAAGTAGCTTGTACAGGGCTATATTTTGGATTTGTGCTGAGAACAGTGTTGGTGACACACGGATGTTTTAGCTCTTGCTAAGCAGTGCTTACACAGAGTCAAGGCCTTTTCTGCCATCACCAGCAAGTAGGCTGGAGATGCACAAGGAGCTAGGAGGTGATACAGCTGGAACAGCTGACCCCAACTGAGAAAAGGGATATTCCTTACCATATGGCATCATGGTCAGCATATAAAGCTGAGGGAAGAAGGAGGGGGGGACATTTGGAGTAGTGGCATTTGTCTTCCTAAGTAACTGTTACACATGGAGGAGCCCTGAAGATGGCTGAACAACTGCATGTTGATGGGAAGTAGTGAATTAACTTTGTTTTTGCTTTGCTTGAGTACATGGCTTTTGCTTTACCTATTAAACTGAAAGTTTTCTCACTTTCACCCTTCTGATTCTCTCCTCCAACCCACTGAAGCAGCAGTGAGAGATCAACTGTGTGGGGCTTAGCTGCTGGCTGGGGTTAAATCACAACACTCCTCAACTGATAAGCCAGCTCAGATGTAGTCTGGCTTGTTCCCCCACTATCCCATCAGCCTCAGTGGTCCAGTCAAGAGACATGCACATGTTATGGGTGCATGATACATGGGCGTGATACACAGGTACGTAGAAATGAATGGGATGGGAAACTGGACAAAATTTCCTTTTCTCTGTCATTTTCTCTAGAGAATGGAAGTGAGAAACCTACCTGAAAATGACATACTTTGAGAAGATGTAGCACAATATCCAGGCCACAGGATGGAGAAGGATAGTAGGTGGCACAGGATCAGCAAAGGAAGGCTGAAACATATGATAGCACAGGACTTGGGGTGACCTTCTGGGTCACTTACTCTAGTTGGCAACAGTCACTAGGGGCTACATCGTGTAATCCCAGTCCTTATGCAATCACATTCCATCCTGAAATGCTGAAGGATGCTCCCATTGGAAAGAAAAGATGTCCCAGAGACTCCTTGCTTTTACAGTCAGAAGCCCACCAATTATTCTGTCTCATCTTACTCACAGCCATGTAGGTTGCTCTTTGTTCATACAGATCTTCTCCTTTTTATCCTTCCATCCTACTGCCCCTGGGAAAGATCAGTTCTAAGATTGTTTTCTGAAAAAATCTTACTATGGCATACTTTATTACTGCAAGTTTAATTTTATGCTATTTTGCTCCTCCTTTTTTGTTTGTTTGTTTTTTTGCATACTGCTGATGTGTAATTGACGGGGTATGGATGCTTAGGCCACACTCTCCCTTCTTCTTAAATGGAACTGCTGTGAGTTTTAATTTCTGGGAAAATACTTGAAAGCAAAGTGTTATAGGAGAAAGAGAGATTAACAAAATGCAGCACATGGCTTTGGGGTGGGAAATGCAATTGTGTCTTTCACATAGAGGCATACATTGAACTGCTGCTCAGATTCAAATGTATTACATATATATGCTTACATGTATATGCACTCCATAACCAACAGTTCTAGAGACACGATTAGGTAAACTGGTTAGAAACACAATGGATTTGAAATGTCTTTTCTTTCTAAAGAGAGTTGGAACTCAGCCTTGACATGGAATCTGCAAAACCACACAAAAAACAAACTGATTCACATTTTGTGGTTGCGTGTTTATCCCTAAGACAGTAAACATATTACCCGAAACCATAACCATTAAAATTAATTAAAGCTGATATTCTGAATATTTGTGAATGCCCTGATACTTCTGCCCTGATGAAATCTGTAGGAAATACAGAACATGAACTTGAAGCCAGGGTACAGCAGTGGCTGTACAGTACAGTTGGCAGAATCCAGTTACACTGCTGGAGCAGATGGCCCAAAATAAGCAAAAAGAGTTGTCAGCATCTTCAGATAGATAGATCTGACTAAGCAGTCATTGACGGGTTTTTTCACAAGCTCCCTCCAAACCATGTTAAAACTTATACCACTGGTGAAGTAACTGCTCTGTTCTTTATTGAGCCCCAAGCACAATGGCTTGTACAGCAATCCAGATTTCTTTCCCAAGACATTATGATGAATATGAAGAGCCAAGAACATGTACAAGTTGGGAGGAAATCTCTGAAGGTTTCCACAGATAACTTGTTTCCTGGCTTATATCCCACTATGCAGCTCAAGGTTTGTTCTTAACATGGTTGTCTCCATAGCCTAGGGTAACTAAGAAGCATCAATGTCATTAAGTAGAGCCCAAAGAAGGGTAATAAGGCTGCCATTACTTAGGCTTTGGGATCCTCCCAACCAAAAAGCAGGGCTTTCTCAGGTGAATTTGATAATAGGATCAATAATGAAACACTGTAGTCTCTCTTCTGCCATATCCTCTGTGCATATATTACTCAGACAAATTACCCTAGAAGCAGGAGACTAACACTGTTAATCAGGATTGCATATTAAATATTCTTGATGTTTGGGGGAGTGTGTGTGTGGGGGGGGGATTAAAATATAATTGTCCTGAGCAGGATATATTTCCATAACAATGAAATCTCAAAATCAGTCTGCTGTTCACTTCAGCAAAGGAAAAATTAGCATACCTCCAGATATTTTGTGTCAGTGGGGATACCATTATAACCTTCTGAATCTGCAAGAGCCATTTCAAGCTGTATTGCTCTACGATGACTCTGTCACAACAATGTGACAAAATGGCATGGTTTTTAGTTTAGACCAGTAGGTGGGGATTGATCAAGTTGTTATTCTTGTTGTTATATACCACAAGTGGAGGCTTTTAACTAACCAGCTGAAAGACTTATTGGTGTGGAAAGTTGTTTGTTGTTTTTTTTTTTTTTTCATATTCATTAAGAAGGAGACTTGTACTCCCTTAGCAGAGCAATCTGCACGAGAGCGGAGGACCAAAACCTTCAGTGGAGTCAGGACAACAGCCTGGTTACAACTGAGCCACATGTCTGGCAGTGAGAATGAGAGTTTGAGTACCCTAGTGCCCTGGGAATCTTCACTATTCTGTAAATAAGCGGGGATTTTCCCTGCAGACAAAATCCCTATAGAGTTCAAAAGGACAGCAGGAAACACTACATTTTCTCCTGAAGCCATATAAAAAATAGGTAAAAATGGAACTATCTTCTTTGTACACCCGTCAACTGCAACATAAGAGACTGTTACCTCCACATCTGGAGAGGTAAATTCTGAAAAGGAACAAAAATCCCTATTATCTTTATCAATCTCCATGTTAAAACATTGACATTGAGGGAAGAAACTTTAAGTTGTTACTGAGAATTTTTGATTGGGTTTGAGGACATAAGAAAGTCATCACCAAAGCGTAGGTCAAACCATCATGAAGTACATGTCTGACTTATCAGATGAGCTGTGTCCCAAATCAGTTTGTGTCTCTCCAGCACCTCTAGCACTGACATGGGGTCACACTTTGTAGAGATATAAAATTCCGTGAGATACATGCCACTTTATCCTTAAGTCCAGAAATGAGCCTTGAAATCCTCACACAAATGGACTTTTTATGGTCTTTTTGCAGCTTCCTCCAATACACTACAAAGCCATGTGCTACCTGTACCTGTAAGACACAACGTTCTGGGGTGAGGTGTGCACAGGAATAGATGCCCTGGACCAAATTCTGCACAGTATGTAGAAAATTGTTGACTCCAGAGATAATTGATGATGAAGAAAAATTTAGTGCATTCGGTGGGTTTATATTTTTATAAGTCATGGCTCAGACTAGGCCTTGAGAGTCTATTCTTCAATGTCAATTCCCCTAGGAGTATAATTTCCAGAAATGTTTAATGACTATTTAATAACAGCTGCATAAAATATCCCTGATCATATATTAATATTCCCAATGACAGAACTGTTCAGCGCTGAAGTATTTTATGGTTATAAAAAAATACACCACTCCTTTTTCAGAGACCTGCCCTTAAAGCAAACCCTGGCCATGCAGCATGATCCTCTCCCCCTGGCTGAAAGGGTAGCCCGAGTACAAGCTACACAAAGCAGAGGGAGGGAGATGCCTTGTCTGTTCACAGGAACTCACCGTGGCAAAACCTGCAACTATCTTCTTAGAAAAGCTGGAAAATCCTATCACTTAAACATTTGCAAGTGGGCAGATAAAGACAAGATATGGGTAATGAAAATCCTTGCTTGAGGGCACCATCTGATCACCTCTGGGGTGCAAGGCAAGAATTTACCTCCCCGATGGCTGCCTGAAGAGCCCAGAACAGATCTTGACAGGTTACTGGAGTGCTCGGTTTTTTCTTGAAACATATGTTGCTGCCCAAAGGTGGGATACACACTCTGCAGAAGGCTTCCACATCCCAGCTGCATCTAACCTCTCCAATGTGAGCAGCCAAGGCAAGGCAGGGCACAGCAGGTGCCATCAACACTTCTGTTTGCTTTATCTGAGCCTGCCAGAGATACATGGGGCTCCCCTTGGTGTCTGTCAGGGTTGCTGCTCTCCTCCCTGGTCAGTCTGGCTGTATTTTACTTTGCTTTTGGTTGGGGAGCCAGATCCAGCTAGCACCTCCACATGTGAGTTAACTTGCCTTGTGATAGCTGTGCATCAAGTTCACATGAACCCAGCCACTTGCTCATGGAGATGTGATAGTACAGTTATGTCTTCAGGGCAAGAGCTACCTAATTTAGGAGGAGTCATTTTTCTTTAGCCAGGTATCAGCTGGAGCCAGCTGATGGCAAGTCCCTGCTCCCGGGCTTAGAAAGACTTGAGTATCACTGCTGGCCATGTACCCCATTTTGTGCAGTGACTGTTGGGGTCCACACTTGCTCACAGGGCCAACTGTAATAATCCTAGAATAGATTCTGGTCCTAAACAGGACCTCTTGCAAGTTGAGCATGCTAGGATGTTTGCAGACTTCAGATAGATGAGGGAAATTCACTAAAGCAATTCCCTTGCTAGTGAAATGTGTATGTATGTGCCTGTATGTGCATGTGTGTATAAATTTCAGACCATTAAAAGCTAGTTTTGGTAATCGAATTATCAGCCTAGTTGATTCAGATTCTCTGTTTCTGTAGTTTATTGCTAGTTTTAACAGCTGCCACTCTTCTTATGATCAGGTTCCTGTGAGCTGGGGAAGCAAAATACGTTCTTAAAGCACTTTGCATTCCTAAAGGAGATTGGAGTAATCCTTGTTACATTTCCATTTTTAACTGAATTAGTGAGCCTGTTAATATGTGTAGCAATTAGACTTTTCCTTGCAAATAGAGATGGTTCCAGAAGAAATGTTTTAAAAATATATCTGTTCTCATCATTATCTGGAAACCATTTTCTCGACATTAATTACATGTATATTTAAATTTCATTTTGAATGAGCTTCACCAGTCTGAGACCCTTGAAGCGCAGCTACATCTGAGGAGAAAGCACCCATAAAACCTGCTCAGTCTGTTGAAGAGTATTGATAGGGAAGAAAAGTCTTTTGAGGATCTTGAACATTTATACTTGTTCTTGCAAAAATTTTCCTAGGATATTTAAGCCTATTTGGAATTGACATTTTCTAAGGCTATCTATAAAATATTCCATGGCAACCTAGAGGTTTCAATTTATCTGTTCTGATTACTTTCTAAAATGGAACCATGTCTCTTGATAATTCTAGCATTTACAATAAATCTGAGTTCATGTACAAAAGTATTGCTAAGTTCATCGATTAGATATCAAACATTTTATTTTTACCAAAGGAAAATGCAGAACTCCCTGTATCTAAAGTATTTCTATGTGTCCTTTGCTTTCAGTACAAGTTGTATATCAATCCCGGAGAGTTTACTTGTACTGTTCTTTTAAATTAAGTGATTGACCAATGTGACTGATGCAACTCACGTAATCCAGACTTCTTCCTTGTTGCAGGAAGCAACAGGGCATAGAATCCTCTCCTTTCTATATGTAGAGATGCTTGGTTAGTCAGCTGCACAGGAAAGCTATTGTTTTATAGATTCTTACAAAACCTTGATCTATCATCCTTTTCTAATAGTTGTCTGACAGCTTATGCTTAATGAGCCTTACACTGCAATACCAAAATGAGTACGGCTGCTGTCTCAGCCTTTGAACTGCATCCAGACCACTATGAACAAGTGTTGCAGGTTAACCCTGGTAGGCAGCTGAGCTCCAAACAGCCATTCTCTCATTTCTCGCCAGTGAGATGGAGAAGAAAATTGGAGGGGTAAAAGTGAAAAAACTCATGGGCCGAGATAAAAACAGTTTAATAGGTAAAGCAAAAGCTGGGCACACAAGCCAAGCAGAACAGGGAATTCATTCACCACTTCCCATCATCAGGCAGGTGTTCAGCTAAGTCCAGGAAAGCAGGGCTCCATCACGCCTAACAGTTACGTGGGAAGACAAATACCACTACTCCAAACATCCCCCCGCCTTCTTCCTTCTTCCCTCATCCTTTATTGCTGAGCCCATCATATAGTATGGGATATCGCTTTGGTCAGTTGTGGTAGCTGCCCTGGCTGTGTCCCCTCCTCGTTGGCAGGGTGGTGCAAGAAGCAGAAAAGTCCTTGACACTGTGAAAGCACTGCTTAGAAATAGCTAAAACCTCTGCATGCTATCAACACTGTTTTCAACATAATTCCAAAACACAGCACCATGCAAACTACTATGAAAAAAATTAAATCTGTCCCAGTCCAAACCAATACAACAAGAAAATTCAAACACACCCGCAAAGGGTTGTCATTGCCTGAATGGAAGCAAACTGACTCTGCTTTTGTAACTGAAGAGCAAATGCTGTCTAAGCTGAGCTGGTTATCTGTATCTGGCAGTGAAGGAGAAGATCAGGTAGGGCCAAGAGTATGAGCACACCACTTGCATATTAAAATTCCCTTTTCTTCATCTTGGCATTTCAAATGCTGAAGAAAAATGTTTATTTGTTTAGAAAAACAGTTGAGTTATGTGGTCCAAAAAGTGAAAATACAAAGCCCAGCAACATCCCGAGAGCAACAAGGACTTGCATCCTACAGATGCAAAAAAGAAGTCCTGTAAGCCTCAGCAAGTCACAGTATTACTTGCCCTTGTTATTTAGAGAAAGCTGTTATGTGCTTTATTGGTGGCAGAGTTAAAAACTTAGTGGGTCTCTACAAGCAGGGAGACAAAAGGATCTCTGAAGAAAGTTTGAGACAGGTCAGGATGCATAACCAAGCACTGGAGTCATGATTAGTCACAGACCACAAAAGGAAGGAGATTAAACAACCTATCACTTTGATATATCCATCACTAGATATACAAATACTTGGAGTTTTTTCTCCACTCAAAAAAAAAAAATCTCCAATGATTTTTTTTAAATTTGTGCAAATTTACTATCTTGGAACCCATTGTGAATTCCCAGTGGAGGGATCATAGAATTATAGAATGGGTTGTGTTGGAAGGGTTGTTTAAAGATCATCTAGTCCAACCCACCTGCTGTGGGCAGGGACTTCTTTCATTAGATCAGGTTGCTCAAAGTCCCATCCAATCTGGCCTTGAACACTAACAATGATGGGGCATCTATAACATCTCTGGGCAACCTGTTCCAGTGTCTCACCACCCTCATCATAAAAAATTTCTTCCTTATATCCAATCTAAATCTACCTTCTTTCAGCTAAAACCTGTTGCCCCTTGTCCTGTTAGGCCCTGGTAAAAAGTCTCTTTCCATCTTTCTTATAAGACTCCTTTATATATTGAAAGGTTGCAATAAGATCTCCACAGACCCTTGTCTTCTGCAGGCTGAGCAACCCCAGAGATGGTGGCTGTGTGCCCATGGTGCAGAGAAATGGGTCATGATGGTGTCTTTGCCAATGGAGATGTTAGAGTCTTCCCTAGGGAAGTAAAACAAATGAGCTGGGGGTTTTCACATATTGAGCAAGACAGGCACGCTTGCTCCTGCCCAGAGCCTAGTCCTGAAATCCCTAAGTGTGGATGGCCCTTCCACTCCAGACCCTGGTTCTATGCTGAAAAAGACTTCCTGATCTCCTATGTAGATAGACTGTGGGATTGTCCAGGCAACACATCCCTTAATGGCTGGCTACATGCCCAGATCAAAACATCTGCATCCATCTAGAAGATGCCCAGTATCAGCTACATGAGGCATATAAACATGTGGGGAAATAATTACTCTGCTATTGCCTCCTTGTGGCAGTGACAAGTGCACAGTGCTTCCCTTCAGGATACTTTGTTGGGACAGAAAGAGCATTTCTGAACACTTATTTGTGAGCCAGCCTTCCTTTGGTCTGTTTGCAGAGAAGACACATGGCTGTTTTGAATGGAGTCTGAACAAGATTTATTTATTCATGTGGTCTCTGACAGCATCAGTAGGTATCTCCTGCATTGAGACACTGAGGACTTGTCCTGTCACATTGTCTAAATTATAACACAGTTCCTAAACCCGCATGACTTCAATGACCTTAGTGGAGCCTTGTTGGCTTTGATGGAACAAGTGGACAGGATATCAGATGCCAAGGATTTGCTTGTCATCTGTTGAGGCCTGAGTTGTGGGCCCCGAGTTGGAGTTGACCTGTGAATAAGTCACAGCCTAGCAGAATGTTTTGTTTTTCTTATTGGCTTCCTGTTCCGGAGGCAGAACCTGGTCCACCTGTGTCTCTGTGGCTCCCTCCTCACCCAGGTGGTCGTGCTCGGGGTGGAAGGTGAGGCCAGGGGTCTTTTAATCAGAAGCCAATTAGTTGGACGAGCCTCTTGTTGGGTGTGGCTTCTGTTGAGGCTGGTTGTCTCTTGCTGAGTTCTCTCAGTGGTGTCCTTCTATGGGAGAGGCCCATGAGGGAGCCATCTCTGTTCATTGTGTCCAGCAGGTGATGCTGGCATCACAGTGGGCAGCAGAGGAGCTGGAGCCACAGGAATTTATGGCAGGAGTGTCTGAAGGAAGACTTCTGAGGGGATGTTGCTGAGTTCAGTGTTGGCCTGTGTGATCAGGCAACTGATGGCAGCATAAAATGAGGATGGCTGAACCAGCACAACACATCTCCATTGTAGCTTCACTTTGGGATGCTTGCTGGGCTACAGAAATCTGTCACAGACTAATCTGCTTGGGATGTCAAGGAAGCCAGAGCAGAAGCCTTGATGCATGAATCTTCTGTGCTGATAACTCTCTGCTGAGCTTTGATGAATGCATAAAGAGTTGGCAGATGAGTGGAGTTTTTTATTAACTGTGCTAGTCTATGCACACTCAAGCTTCAGTGAGATTGTATAGTGTCAGCCTGCTGTCTCCTGTGTGCTGAAGTCTCATTTAAGCTTTTGTGTTTAACTGGAAATTCTGATTTCTCTTTCGCTATGGAGTTTAAAATGAAGTTCAGATCAGACATAATTTACAGCATTATAAAAGCTATGTAATATTTTCTGTCTCTGTAAGCAGCTTTGAGCTGGAATTACCTTTAATGTTCATAACTTCTTGTGTTCACATTTGCATTAATGCGTTTTCTTTAACAAGATAAAAATATTTCTCCACTGAACACATCCATATGGAGCTGTGCTTATGAATATTTTTGTCCCAGGTACCAAGTTCCTCCATTTCTGAAAACAAAAAGAAGTTAATTTCTGCTTTTTAAAGGGCAACTTGAATGTAATTGAATCATCCAGACATGGATGAAGATTTAATGATTGCTAGGAAGATCAGAATTTAGATCACCACATGCAAAGATGAATAGATGCATCCTGAGCAAGGCAAACAAATACACAGCAAACTGTGTGTTCACAAAAATATAAGAGAAAAGAAGCAGTGCATCCTGCTCTTCTTGTATTAAAGCTGTTTACTAAAGCAGTGCTCAGAGAGCCACCAAGATGGGGAACCATTATCCTAACCCTGGGCAAATGTAACAGGTTATACAATTTCTGTTCTGCTTTGCTTGTGTACTAAAAGCAAAGTGAGACTCTAGGTACAAGAAGAGACATAGAATCATAGAGTGGTTTCAGATCGTAAGAGACTTTAAAGATCACCTAGTTCCATGGGCATGGATGCCTTCCACTAGGCCAGGTTGCACAAAGCCCCATCCAACCTAGTCTTAAACATATTCAGTGATGGAGCATTCACCGCTTCCCTGGGCAACCTGTTCCAGTGTCTCACCACCATCAGAGTGAAAAACTTCTTTCTTAAATCTAATCTAAATTTACCCTCTCCAGTTTGAACCCATCACCTCTTGTCCTATCACTACAAACTCTTGTAAAAAGTCCTTCCCCAGCCCTCTTGTAGGCCCGCTGCTGATACTGGAAGACCACAATGAGGTCTCCCTGGAGTATTCTCTTCTCCACGCTGAGCAACCCCAACTCTTTCAGTCTGTCCACATAGGAGACATGTTCCAGCCCTGTGATCATCTTTGTGACCCTCCTCTGCACCCGCTCCAACAGATCCACTTCCCTCTTGTACTGGGGGCTCCAGAGTTGGATGCAGTACTCCAGGTGGGTTCTCACGAGAGTGGAGTAAAGGGGCAGAATCACTTCCCTTGACCTGCTGGCCACACTTATTTTGATGCTGCCCAGGACACAGTTGGCTTTCTGGGCTGCACTCGCACATTGTTGGCTCATGTTGAGCTTTTCATCAACCAACACCCCCAAGTCTTTCTTAATAATACAGAAACAGTCAATATTTGAAGGCGAAAATATGGCTCCAAGGTGCCTTGCTGGGTTTTATATTTTCATTTTGTGGCTTACATTTTCTTTATCCTAAATATTGGACCTGTTCTTACAGTCCTTATTTTTCATCAAGTTTCCATTCAATCCATGTGTCAGACTATCTGCTGGAGAAAAACATCCTGACTTAAGTATATCACTTTCCTGAATCGTGTTGCCTCAATACATTGTATAGAAACTTTTCAGAACCAACATCAGGTCTTATTTTTGTAGCATAAGTCTGTTGACTACAGGTGTTAATCCAGTTTAGAAACCTGCATGTAGATGGTACTTTGTCTCTGACAAGCTTGTACCTCTTCATACTTGACCTCAGCTTGTCCCTATGATTGCAGTAAAGTATTTGCCTGATTAAGAACTATATGGCCTTATCTGCTGTATTCTTACATTCATTGTCCCTAGCTGCTGTCTATGTTCTCCAGTAAAATCACTATGGAGCATTAACCTAGCAGTATGTGTTATTTAATAATTATTGTATATTACAGTTATTCAATTATTGTAATATATTGTCTCACCACTCTATCTTGAGACCCCTCTGTTGGCATCAGGGGTATTCTATTTGTAGGAACAACATCCCTTTAAATTATTATTTGTGTACATTAATCCTCTAATCTATTATTTTAGTTCAGTTAAACAGAGCATAAAATCTAACTCAATAAAACATCACAATAAAACAATTTGTTAAGGCGAGTCATCTTCATGGTGTGATACTGCCAGAAAGGAAGGAACAAGGGAGGAATAGGATGCACTGGCCTTACCTGCCATGTTTTGCATTCCTCAGTGCACAGGCTCCAGAGAAACTTCTCAGCCTCTTTTCATTCCTTTTCATTGTGATGGGTAATGGTAGCACTTACTGCCTCCACCCTTTTCTGTACCTTTTACAGTTTATAAGCAGGACTCCAGACAAAATTTATGGTCTGTGTGTGCTG
>VZZY01022943.1:63065-131628 GCA_013400335.1 Eurystomus gularis
CTGCTAGTGTTCTGCAGCCTGATGTATTGACAGTTTTTAAATGTGAGTGTTTACAGCCTCTCTACATCCCATCAGCTGTTTTTTCTGCAAAAAATCTCCAAGAGGTCTTTAGGAAGAATTGGTCACAACTGAAGTGTTTGAAAACACTGTTTTCACTGTCCTTTACAATCTGTCTGAATCAGTAAATGACATTGATCACCATAGATTTGATACATTTTATATAAATAATTGCTCTGAAACTAAGGTGGCAAGACCATCTCTTTTCAGATTGTAAAAAAGGCCTTTTACTGAAGACTTAATGGAGGAACATATTTGAAACTTCAAGAGATGGTTCATTCCACATAATTTTAGCATAGAATGAAAGGAATGCTACATTTCTCTCAAAAAAAAAAAAAGGGGGGGAGGGGGAGGGGGCTACAAAATAAAGGTGAGTGAAACCCAGTCACAGGAAGTATTTTACGATAGCTGGCGCCAAAGGAAGCTGCCTTGCCACCACTCCCAGGACACCAAGGGAACTGGGGCAAGGCTCTCAGGATCAACAGCTACACTGGGATTTTAAGCCACATCTTGACAGCTTAAGGTGACTTGCCAGGCCAAGTGAAAGCCATATCTAATCCCAGTTTGGAGCAGCCAACTTGGTTGGAAAATACTCAAATACAGATAAGATTAATTTTTTGTAGAGAAAAATATCCTGTTATTACTCCCAAGTAAAAGACTCTGTCAAGACTGCTGCAAAAAACATGGGAGATCTGGGGTTTGGTGAGTATTGAATCTTCATTAAATTCTTAAAAGCAGAATATAAGTTTTTCATAAGGTTCATAAGCCCAAAGGATTAGTGTTCCTGAGGTACTTCTGAAGCCCCATTCATAGTTATCAAAGCATCGCATCCCATATTCTGAGTTCTGAAGGGAAATGTTAGTGTCTGCGGTGTCAGAATTCTGTACTTGATACTGTGGGACACAGCCATATTACTAACTGAATCTGAAAGTCTTAATAGTCTTCTTGTTTGTCTGAAAAAAAACATCTTTCATGTTTCTGTTCCAGCACCCAGAAAAAACTCAAAATATTGTCATAATCTATATCATACAAAATAGTATGAATGTATCATACAAATACTATGAAAAAACAGGGAAAGTGTCCTAACAAATACAGTGAATACAGCCCATCTCCTGTCATAAACCTATTTCTCTGTACTGTACTACTCATGCTAGTATAGTCTGCGCAGAGAGTTTCAAGCACCACATGCTTTGGCATCATAAGCGGGTAGGCGCTTCATCCAGAAGGGCTCTAAAATTGTAGTCACATTTTGGAGGAAAGTCTATGGTCTGTATATTCAAAGGTTCCAGATTCTGGAAGCCAAGTTCTCTAATGACAGAAATGAGTCCCTGAAGCCCATAAAAAATGTACCCATGTATCTTGGGTTAAACCGAGTCTTGGTTTACAAAGCAAGTTAATTCCTTTGGCATATAATTTTAATGTTAACTATTTGAAGATACTTTATTTGTAGTTGGCTAATATGTAAAAGAAACTGAATTAGGCTCATCCTAGATGTTTCATTTAATGTATTTTGGTATCCTTTTAGATGTGAAGAAATATGTTTAGATTTCAAAACAGAAAATTCCTTTGCACTGAGGGATAAAATTGCTTGCATTGCAGCTATCTTAGAGGGACACTCTAAAATGTTAAAAACCTTTTTAAATCTTTTATTTAGGACTAGTCTCAATGCACTTTCCTTCTCAGGAGCATTTTGGTTCTAATGAGTCATCATTTTTCCAATGGAAAAAAGAAATCAGCATAAATTTCTTGATCAGCCCCATGAAAAACCCCACCAACCACTAAGTTCTGCTGTTCACCACAGCCATGGCCCCCACTGCATGGAGGTGTTTAAGTTCAAATTAATTCAGTGAAGCATTTTATAGGCTGCTGTGAACCGGCACAGTTTCCCTGGAGACAACAGAGACACATTGATTGACAGTTGCTTGGAGTGTCCATGTAATTTTTCCTTGTTCTCCATGGCACTTTACTAGATCGACCCCTTCTGGTAATTTAAGAGAATGATGCTCTCCCAGACAGGTCTTCAAGGTGCTCATAATGGAATATAGCTACCAAATAATTTTTGTGGCATGAGATCTACTGTAAAATCTCACATGGATTAAACATCCCACACCACGGATCACACCAAAGATCCACCTCCCAGTCCTCCCCTGTCTCCAGTAACAACTGGCAGCAGACATTTTGGGCTGAGAGCAAAGATGGTCTTTCAACAGCTTTATCTCTCCCTCCTTGGCCTTCAAAGAAAACCACCATAAGGCTCCTCCTATGCTTTGTATATACCTTCCATAATGTTAAAAACAGATAAGACCTACTATGTTAAGAAAACAAAATGTTTTTACAGTTCTGACATAAAGTATATCTCCCACCTGTCTTTATTCTCTGTTAATCCATTTCTGTCCCCTTAAAAGATTGGAGTCTGGCAGCAGTGGGAAAAAGTGTCTGTCTGCTCTGGGCAGCTGGAACCACTAGGGAATGGAGGGGATTTTCTGCCTTGTAAACAGCCAGACTTTTGTACTTGGAGGGACCTTCTGGAGAACGGGGCAGAGAAGGCAGACAGGGGGTAGAGACCCTGCTACACCACCAGAAACTGGGGAGTCTCTGTAAAAAGCAAAGCCCAGGCCTCCAGATCTGAAGGAAAGCCAATTTTCTTGAGACATCCTGAGAGGACTCTGTGGTCCCATTGCAAAATAAATCAGAATTTAAAGTTTCTTTTATCCTGAGTATTTTTGCAGTGAAAATATGAATTTCTGAAGAACCTCTGAAGCCGACCCAGCTGTAGGTGGGAATGAAATGTGATCTATTTTAAAATAACTTTAAAATTAAAACATATTTAAAACATATAATTAAAGCCAATGATGCTTTAAAGTAAAATTGCAGAAATAAGAAAGTATTGCCTTAATGGGACTTGGCTAACTGCCCTCATATAATGAAAGGTGATGTGCAACCTCTAATGTTACAATATTTGACTTATCTTGTCAATGAAGGAGCACTGGGATGGTGCTGCTGTGGATGGTGTGCTGGGATGGTGCTGCTGTGGATATGAACCTTGTGGGAAGTAATTTACTTGAGTATGTGGCCATCAAATTAAATAAAAAAGATAATATGTTGATACCTAAAACATTGTGACAACTTGATCATTAAAAAAAAAGACAATAGTTCAAAATTCAGAAAAACTTATCAAAATAAGTTGAAGATGATTAGATGGGAAATAATTTTATTTTTTTTTGGTATCAAGAGATTCTGAAAGACTGATTTGTTCAGGAGAAAATTATTAAGAGGGGATATTATAAACGCATATAAAGTAAAAAATCTAGAAAGAAAAATCCAGTTTCTAACAAGTATCTCTTGGGCTCAGAATTTGAGACAACTCCACAAAGATTTGTGCACACATATATATACATTACAAGGACATTCAGAGATATACTAGTTAGTATAGGGTTCCCTGGAAAGGGAATGAAATCAGTCCTTTGGAAAAACTAAGGCAACCTTCAGTTTGTAGGAAAGCAGAGGACACTTAAACAGCCTTCATGCACGGCTTTTGCCTATTGCTGGATACACTTTTGGGTTTTTTTGGTAATATTTGAGAGTGGCCACTGGCCAACAGTGGTGGCATACTGGATCAGTTGGCACATAGTCCTGATAAAAAGCAGCAATTTTCACCTTCTATTCAAAACCTGATTGGGTGCTTCCTAAATTTCACTCATCTTTGCATTATCCCACTGCACAAGAATTTTCTGTATTGGAAGGCATACAATTCTTCATCCAGTTGTTATTTTTATGCTATGGTTTAAATTCTACTCTTCAGAGTAGCTGGCATGATGCCAGTGGCTGACTGGGTCTTCGGACTGCTATTGCATCAGATTCAAGTAATGAAGCACTCTCTACCATTCCTCAATAAGCATGGCAGATTCATTATTTGGGATTTTTTTTTTTTCCATTTCATTTTTAGCTTTCTTTGTATTTAATTTTATTCTATTTTATGATCAACTTTTTATTGGTTTGTTAATTGCCACAATTTTTCACTTTTTTGAAGGCTGCATTAGCTTTCTTGTACATCAGCGTAGTCTGGTTTCCAGGTTCACCAGTCTGGATGTTTCATTTCCATCCAATGAAAAAGGATGAATTCAACGAATAGTAGAATAAAATATATTTCAAGCACCTAGTTTAAGCTATTTGAAAATGAGCTTTACAGGGATTAATTACATTGGCATCACAGACACATGACAGGGTAATTTTGACTTGCCTGTGGCAATAAAAATTTCACATCTCATCAGCTCACTCCTTTGTGTTAGGAAGTGTTCAGCTTGAAACCTTCAGGACTGTTCCTTGTTACTTCAGGAGTCCATCAGGAAGTGTAGTCAGGGTGCTTTTATTCATATTAATTTCTATGATTATGTTGTTGCTGCTCCAGGCAATCCCTAGAAGCAGGTGTGATACAGTCAATTGGATTATAACTGCCAAGATAAAAGATTCTTCATTCTCTCCTAACACTTATTTCAGTCAAGTTTTCCTTCATTTTTTCTTGCTATTTTACTTACTTATCTAGCCAACAAGGCATCAGATGAGTTAGAGGGAGGGAGGGTGGCATGCAGACAGGAAGGAACAAGAGAAGGAAGGGAGGGAGAGAGAGGAAGGGAGGGAGCGAGGGAGGAAGAGAGAGAGACATGGATCTCCCCTCTTGCTGTTAATATGTCTTTGACAAAGACGTATTACGCAAAATAAATATTGGGTGTTTACCTCTTGCCACCTTTCAGGATGATCAATTATTCAGCATCTGAGAGAGAGGCACAGAGGGTATACGGGTTAAGAGATAACCTACCCTTGGGGACAGCATTTCTCAATGTAGCAAAAGCAGGAAAATTAATGCAGACTTCTCCTTGAAGAAGTGTGCCTTTGTACTGAAGCGTGATGGGAAATATCCTGGCTCGGGATTCCTGCTCTGGTAAAGATCAAGTAGGAAATTAGCTCCTCAGCTGTTGTAAAATGGCAGAACACTGTTCATGCTCTCCCTTGATCTCTCTCTCAAGCTTTTTGTTGTATAGCTTTGTTGTTTTTTCCCAGCTTCTCCCACATTGTGCAAATCCCTGTACATTGTACCAGATTCTTTTCCTGACTCTATCAATAAGTTTAAAGCTTTTTAAAAAGATAACAAATGGTTTCTCAAAAATGTGACTTAAAAATCCATCCTGACCTTTCTTGATTTTAAGACAGCTGTGTTTCAAATTTTATCGGTTTACAATTTCAGTAAGTTTTGAAAACATAGAAAAGAAGGCTTTAAGCAAGACTGTTTAAAAAAGTGAACGTTTCATTCACCTAGAACCACAGCCTACTTAGAGGATGCATTAAGCATCATATTAAGTAGAGAGGCAACATTATGCTTGAGTTCCTTGAGCTCCTTTAGGGACTCTTGGATGAGGACTATCTGGCCTTAACAAGTTGTTACTTACTAGACATTTTCTCAGTTTCTTCTGAAAATTCTTATTTTGACAGGTCAATTTAAGACAATCCCTAAGGCTCATCCCTTATTAAAAAAAAGAAGGGGGAGAGAGAAGTCAGCGTGAGAACCTCCCTCAGCTTTTCTGAAATGAATATTGATATAAAGAATTTAGATTTGTGTTGTGGTCTTATCTTCCCTGAGTACTCCTTTTACACTTCAGTCATCTAATAACCCAATACTCTCCTTGGCAGGCATTCTGCTTCCCATGTGTTCAGAATATTTATTTTTGGATTTATGCCTTAAGTGAGGTTTCTCTAAATTGTTTTTGGCTTGCCCTATTTTGGTTTTACATTTCATTCATCCGTTTATTCTGTGAACTGCTTCATTTTCCATTGACTTACCCCTGAACTTGTTGATAGCTTATGAGGCAGCAGTAAAACTGAAGGACCTGAAGGTCATTTCCATATGAAGCACAAAGCAGAAAGAGCAGTCACATCATTTTCTTACTGTAATTTATACACTTGCTTGGAACGATGAACATGTAACTAATTTGCCATTTTTTTGTTCAGAGATGGAAGCATAGTACAATTCATGTTGAAGGGGACCCTGCAAGGTCTCCAATAGCTGAATCACCTCTACAGTCAGAACAGATTGCTCACAGTTTTATCCAATCAAGTTTTCAAAACCTCCAAGCATGGTGACTGCACAACCTCTCTGGGCAACTTGTGCCACTGCCTGATTGTCCTCATAGTGAAAACAGTTTTCCCTAGATACAATTATAATATCCGCTGTCCTTTGTCCTCCTGCCCTGTAACTTGATAACCTTCTTCTAGGCAATGACAAGATGCTAATAAGTCCATCCCGTTAAAGCTGTCTTCTTCTCCAGGATGAATAAGTCAAGGTCTTTAAGCATCTCCTGATAAGACATGTGGTCCACCCCCTTGAGCATCCTGGGGGCTCGCCTCCACTGAACCGTCTCAAGTTTTCCAATATCTGTCTTGTATTGGAGCACTCAGAAGAGTCCAGTTACTCTTGATCTAAGCATTCCTTTCTTGCCTCTGCAAACTGCTGGCTTGTGCCACTCTCTCTCAACAGTCAGCCACAATTTTGGGTGTCAGAATGTTGTTCCCTTTCTCCTAATGCAGCTTCTAAGTATTCTACAATCTTAGCCAAAACCAGCCATGGAATCTATGGCTATGTCTACAGTAGGGGAGCTAGGAGCGTGCCTGCACTACCTTGTCAACATTCCCTTGCAATGAGAAAGATAGAGTGTGCATCAGGCACTCCCTTGCATCCCAATATCTACAGAAAACAGCAAGGAAGCTGAACAGTGGGTTGCTATATGATGTAGCTTAGTGGGTAAGTGTAGGTACTACCCGTACGATGTGAAAGGGAGTGGGGACTGTAAGTCCCTCTATGTGCAGCTGCTGAAAGTACAACTTCAAAAGGTATAATGAAATCAGAACAGGACATTAGCTACTTACTAATATCCTTGAAATGCTTTGAGGGGCAGTCATGGCATTGTTTTCTTTTTTTATTTAAAAATTGTTATAGAAGCTTTAAGGCGTGAAGTGTCTTCCCTAGGCAAGGGGAGACACTTTTAGTGTTTCCCTTTTAGTGTAATCTTTCCTTCCCATGGAGAGCTTGTGAGGATGGTGCTTCAGGTGAAGTTACTCCTAGAGAAAGGGTTTGAGGGAAAATTTTCTTGATCCTCTACAAAGAGGAGAAAGAAAAACTAGAAGCAAAAGAATAAGAGGTGGTTTCCTGTAGATGATACTGGAACACAACTGGCCAGTCAGTGTCTTTTTCATTTAAACTCCACTGAAACAGTAGAAGATCACAGTGCTCTTTGTGGTAGATACGACTTTTACTCCTTCACATCTCTTTTCAGCCCCTCCTTAAGCCATCAGGAGAATTCTTCCCAGCATTGATACAACCATGAGTGAAACTCCTCTTTCAGGGGACTTAGGCTAAATGGCTCGATGCATTACACCGTGTTCAAAGTGATAAGCAAAATCTGTTGCTGGATAAATGGAAATCAGGTATGTTCTTACATGGGACATTTTATGTTTTGCCAATGGCTGACAGTTCCTTCCAATGAAGAAAGTTAAAACTGTAAAAACTTCAACTACAAACATTTTTTTCTTAGAAATACTTTGAAAATGCTGAAATTAGAGTAGATATAGGCTAGGCCTTCACTTCCAGTTTTCTGGCTTTTTCTCTGACACACAATCTCCTCATGATTTCCAGAAGTTGTTTTAACAGATGCTAACTATTAGAGTTACACAAACTGTGTATAGAACTGAAGTGCTGTCTTAGGTTTCAGTGAGGTGTTTGCTGTATCTTTATTATGTTGAAAATATACTGGTGTCCAACCATCCTTTTACATTCCAACTTACTAAGTTTTTTTCTCACTTTTTACATGCAATTTTCTTACAGAAATCATAATAAAAATATTTCAAAGCCAACTAAGAACAAGACCGAGTGGATAGAGCAGCATCAGAAAATTATATTGGGATTTTCACTCATTTCATCCTTATTGGAACCCAGAGAATAGAAACATTGCTTCAGACACCTGCCTACAATGAACTGGAAGACTCAGTATTTACTGGATACTGGTGTTGCTAGTTATTTCGGCTGGAGAAAAGGAGTTCTTGTTCTCACATCACAGTGCTCATGATACTGGTAGCTTGAATGGCTCCTCTTCATTTCCAGTCGTGTCACAGGATTATACAATCACAGAACAGCTGAGGCTGGAAGACACCTCTGAAGATCATCTAGTTCTACCCCACTTTTCAAAACATGGTTGTCTAGAGCAGGTTGCTAAGGGTTGTGTCCAGTTGGGCTTTGAATACCTCAAAGGATGAGCCTCAACAACCTCTCTGGGCAACCTGTGCCAGTGCTTGGCCACTCTTAAGAGTAAAGAAAATATTTATTATATTTAAATGAAATTTCACACATTTCAGTTTGTGGCCATTGCCTTTTTTTCTTTCAGTGGGCACCACTGAGAATAGTCTGGCTCTGTCTTCTTTACTTCTCCCCATCAGGTATTTATACACACTGATATAAGCCCTGTGAACCTTCTCTTATCCATGCTGAACAGTCCCAGCTCTCGCAGCCTCTCCTGGTATGTCAGCCATTCCAGTCCCTTAATCACCCTCATGGCCCTTCTCTGGTCTTGCTCCAGTATACCCATGTCTTTCTTGTACTGGGCAGACCAGTACTGGACCCAGAACTCAAGAGGTGTCTCACCAATACTGAGCAGAGAAGAATCACCTCCCTCGACCTACTGGCCATGCTCTGCCTGATGCAGCCCAGGAAGCTGTCAGTCTTCTGTGCTGCAAGGGCATACTGCTCCTCACTGTTCCTTCTTCCCATGCAGGTACTGAAGATGTACAGAAATAGCTGCAAACAGACTAGAGTGGTCAGTCAGTGCCTCATCCACTTCTACAGCCAAGGCACCTCTATGTACCAAGAAATAAACTTGGTGAATCACTTATTTCTAACAAGAACTACATCACGACTAACTATAAGCATTTTTTTAAGACGCAGCTGCTTATTCAGCACTGCTGATAAATTTCCTTCGGAACAGTCTGTTCATGCAACCTTATATATACTCTAAATCGCCTTTACCTTCCAAACCCCTCGAACTTTTCCGTGCCAGCCTCTGACGAGGGTCTAGCCCACAGTACCATCTAGTGGCAGACGTTGATATGACCATGCCTATGACAAAAGCTCTTAACCATTGACATGTGGTCTCAGTAGAGAGAGAAGTGTATGAAACAACCTCTTATGACTGGAAATCGTACCATGTGGGATAGCACGAGAAGAACTCACCTTGTCGGGTACTGAGAGGAGTTAGACAGCTCTGACAATCCAATTGCCTATCCAGTACACACCATAAGCATCATTACTTATTAGTTTTCTCAAAGATCAGCTGTTAAGAAGATCCTTGTTTTCTGCTCTGAAAAAACACTGGGTGAAGATATGAAGAATATCTCTGAGACTTCTGAAGACAATGCAGGAAGTTTGCTTGTCCTGAGATGCAAGGCCATAGTCATTCTGACACTTTCTTCTTCAGAAACTGCTCCCAGTTAGAGCGGAGATATCTACCTGACATTCCTCTTGGGCAGTTGGTTATTGGTGTTTAGGTAACTTCCTTTGCAGGATCATCAAGCCAGAATGAACTCTGGATAGCATGTTTACACTGTACTCTAATGATATATGCTCTCAGTTAACTTCTGTTTTGAACAAGAACACAGCACTATGGGTGGTTTTGATATAAAATAAATTTAAAAAAAAAAACAAAATAGGAATGCATTGTAATGTGGTATGAATACCCAAACTCTTGCACTGGCTTGCCTCACATACCTACAACACTATTCTAGAATCAGCCTGTGGAAAGCTTTTTGGATGTTCTATTGTGATTCTTTATGCATTACAAAGTGTTCAAATAAATTAAAACAATTTAATTTTTTTAAAGGAAAAAATACCCTGATTTCCATATAGATCAACCCCTAAGAGTTGTTCCTCAGGCAAAATGCAGCCCATACTAACAGTTATTATTGTTGAGCTGTCCAAGTGAGTAATACCAACTTTATTCTTTGATTTTCTAAAACGCTAGTGAAAAGTCTGTTTGTAATGAACCTACTGAAAATGAAAAAGCTGTCTCCTGTTGTTTTCTAGGCATCTTGTATAAAGGTCATGAGAACAAGAAGTAAGAATTCTAGACCTCAAAGAGAGGCATTTCTTGAAATACATCAGTTCAGTGAGGTCTGCCATAAGCAACTTTGGTGGCTAAAATGAGAAAGCGATACAGGAAATGGTGCTGAGTTATGCAGCCTCACACATGGGAGGCAATGCGCTGAGGTGGAGGAGGACAGCCTCTCAAGTAGCAGTTTCCAAGGAAGCTTTTCACATCAGAAAGAACTCAAGTGCGCTTACACCGATGTACATCTTCAGAGAATGCAGCATAAGGACTCACAGAGGGTGAGCTTGTTTTCTCAGTTATGACCACCTCTATTTGTCTTCAGACTCTTCTACTTTTTTATTCACACCTTTTGTTTTCAAAGGATAAAAAATGTAAAAATTAAAAGGACTAAAATATATATATATGTTAAAAACTTTGCATAAGAATTTCTAGCCCCAGTCAAGCCTGCACATTTTTTATATGGTAACCAATATTAAGTATAATTTATGTAAACTCATTTTGGCAGTGAAAATATCGGTTTAAGTGGTTGTATAATTATTCATATTTGATGCTTTTGAACATGGAGTTCGGATTTTTCCCCCACTTCAGCTTTAACAATTATATAGTTGTTTTAGGAGAAATTGCTGCCTTCTGAGTAGTGATCTCTGAAAGCTGAAATAAAGAAACGGAGGGGGAAAGACTAACTTGCACAGCCAGTTCTATTTGTACTTGACAAAACTTGTATAACTTCCCTTCCAATGTTTGGATTTTAGTGAAATTCTAAAAATATTCTGGAAAAACATCTTAAATCAACTCCACAGAGTTTTCGCTTATTGCTACAATAATTTGAGGCATTTATCACAATAATCAGTTTTGTTTCTGAAAGGTACCTGATCTCAAATAACAATAAAAAAGTGAGTCTGACTCTTCAACAGACATGCATTCTGTTTGCAAACACAGCATGCTCTGTGACAGTAGAGTTGCTGTGAACTTGGTAAATGCACCAAACATCAAGTATTCCGACGGATGACAGCACCAATACCGGATAACCACTTGAGTACTATGAAGTGTTAAAGAAAGAAACCGTTCTTTTTAAAACATGTATAAAAAGCTATTTGTATTTTTTAAACATAAAGATATTACTGCACAATCTTCATTATTTTCAAACATTTTATTAAAAGATTTTTCACTTCGCACTTTGTCACTTGCCCAAGATATGCCACTTTCTCACGTCTTCAAAAGAAGGTCTTTACAGAGTACTAATGTGTGTTCTTTAAGATCTCTTTATATATTATAGTCTTACACACTCCTATAACCTTGAAAATGAGTAGCAGAACAGACTAGAAACACTAGTCAGACCATTAAGGCATTCTGATGTTTTTATTTCGTATGTTTCCTGCTTCATACTTCTGAATGGCCTATGCTTGTGCTACAGCTGCACTTTGGTGGTAATAAATACTATAAGGTTCTGTATTTTACTACCAAAAATATCATTCCTATGATATATGGTAGTACCTATAGTACCTTTTATTCAGATTACAACATTGTGTAGAAAGAAAGCACACCACACAATGTATACAGACAATAAATAACAAGGAACACATGAGAAGTAATCTATTTTTCCTCTTTAGTTCACCTGGGAGCCTTCCAAAACATCAGGGTTATGACTAGAATCATGGGAAGGAAAGATTAGTGAATCACTTAGTCAAAACAAGTATCAAACCTACTGCTTACTACCCTGTAGACATAATATACAGTTCTCAAGTTTTTTGTGATTATAACATTACATCATCAAAACTCTACTAGATTTCAAGCTGCCAAACCTGATCCATTTTTGTCCCGTGCTAAAAAATAAACACATCAGGCACCTAGGGAGAAAGTGCCTTTCCCATCTGTAACATAGATCAGCCTAGATGAGCTCCCAAAGGACTTCTACTCAAACACAAATATAATTCAATGCTCTAGTTACAGATACACATGAAGAGGTCGTTTTTGTTTTTTCCATATCACTCAAAGAGCAGAATCAAGCAGAAGAAGACAGTGTGGGTAAGGGAGAAGGGCTTTAAACCAAGAGGTGAATCAAACAGAAGAGGATTTAATCAAGCTGGCTACCAGAAACAGAAAAAAGGCTCTCTGACTGAAATGCGGGAATGCCCATCCTGAAAACAAAACCAAGAAGTTTTCTGCAGTGCTAAATCTGAGGCAGTAGGTGATGATAGACACAAGAGGTATCCTCCACATCAGAGATAGGTCAGTTCTGAGGGGTTAAGATAAAAGACAAGCTATCTGTAAGAAACTGAGTCAGTTTCTGATCCGGAAATAGAAATAGTGTGGTACAGCTGGAGGAGTCTCTTTTATACCTGGTTTTTGTGATAGGGTATATATCTGCATACTAATAGAATCAGTAAATACATCCTGACTAAATATATTAAAAGATTATATTTGAAACCAGAGGCTCCACATAATATTTGTATTTACACTTGGCAGGACAGAATGCATCTTTGAAACCTACAGTTGGAAGAAAAAAAAAAAACCAGACCAAACCGAAACACGAAAGACTCCACAATGTTCTACTAATGTTTTATTTCAGGGTTTCTACAAGCCACTACAGTAGATTTTTATTTCCCATAACATTTAAGACTGGTCAACAAAGCCACCTACCACATTTCTGGTCTCTACTTCGTGTGCAAGGTGGGTTAAAATACGATATCTGTTTTCCAGACCTCTTTGCCCTAACATACGTAGTTGACTGAATATCTGTGTTTCTCTACCTGCCCACAACAGAGAAGCTGGAACTAGTAGGAGTCAGTAGATTCCTCAGGTCTGAGAAATCAAATGCTAAAATCTATTCTGCTTTATGGAAACATGTTGGAACGAAAAGTTCCAACAAGGCTGCAACATGACCTACACATGTGCCTACGGGAATTGAAAGCACAGTTGCCCTCAGCAAAACTTTTTTCCTCTCCCAGTGAGGTTTTACCAAGAAAGCCTAGTATGACAACACTTTCTCTGGACAAGTGACCCTATAAATCCTCAGAGCTTGTACACACAGTCATACGAGTGCTTTCTCTTCTGTTGGAAACTTTGCAATTTTTTCCAAAATTTTCTTCATGGACAACTATTCTCTCCATTTACTACATTTTTATTCTTCAGTGAACCAGGGTCAAATGTACAAAAGAAGATGAGACAATTATCTGAAAAGTATTGAGTAAATCTATTCCATTCCACTTTTAGATAAGATTCAATTTTTGAAATGTATGTGCACTTGTATCAAATTATTTTATAGGACATCTTTTTATTAGAAGAAATAAAATAGGAAGCTTTCCAAATAGAAGACAAAAGAGTAAAAGAGATGAGCAATATAGTAGAAAAGAGAAAAAGACCTCATTCAGGAAGCTAACCTGGAGATGTGGCCACTCTTTTCTCTGCTTAACTTCACCCTCCCCCAAAAACTGCCAATGAAAAATATCAAGCAAGTGAAATACAGTCTTTATTTAAATACTACTGAAAGTGTTTTTATGCTTTTGGCTTTTAAAAATATCTTTGGAAGACGACTCTGTAATTGCAGTTAAAAATTAGACACTTTCAATTCTTATGTTGAGACTTCATCATTCTTCAATAATGCTGCTTCCTGCTGGATTTTGGATTTCCTGCTTCTTTGGGGATTTTGTTTGACTGCACATCAAAGCTATGGCACCATCCCAACATTATACAGCACGAATCAGTGAAATTAAACTTGAGTATCCTGCACTAAGAATGAGACTCCAAGAGTCTCTCACATCACTGACCAAAAGCATTATTATGTTAATCACTTAACAAATGGGTGAAAAACTCTTTTGTTTGTCTAAGGAATTCTCTTGGAAATTTATATGCACATTCTTAGTGGAATTTAGTACAGTTTCATAAAATGTTGTTTTCAGTAACATCTAGGTAACAACTATGATGGTATTTTATCTGAATTTGTAATTCCACATGAAGTTTATGAAGCAGCTGTGATTTACTACCAATAAAAAAAATGTGATTAGAAGTAAAAATCATTAAACCAGACTGAAACATTTATCCTGATTTTTATATTCAAGTAACCCATTCATAGAATCATAGAATCACAGAATGTTAGGGGTTGGAAGGGACCTCTGGAGATCATCAAGTCCAACATTCAATTTAAATAATGACAAGCAAGTTTTATAATCTTATTTTATTAAATAATGGAGGCATAAGAATAACAGTTCAAAAAGAATGATGAAAAAAACTGATCAAAGAAAAATGCTGACTTTGAATTTATATTCATTTACACTATGGACAAAACACAAGAGATTTCAGCAAATCTGAGAAAGTAATACAGCACCTTACAATCTAGAGAAACAATCCAAATCAACAGTTTGCTGAATGAATATTGCCATGTTAACTTTTACAACATCCTACAAAGATACAATGAAGTCCTATTCAAGTAGAATTAATTATATATCTTTTAAAAATACACAGAAGGATTTATAAACCATTGCTTTAAAAAAGTATAAACAACAAATCTCAAATTTTCTTTTAATAAGAAACAACAGAGGTGTTTAAATGAAGTTTAAACTTGAAGAGAAAATTTAATGCGTATTCCAATTACTGATTTTTTAAAAATAAAGCAGCGCCACATTGAATCCAATGGTCTTGGTTTCCTCCACAAGGTACATCAATATTTGTCACCACACGGTCTCTCTCCACACTTGTGTAGACTGGTAAAGATATGCATTCCTCTGGAGAATATGGACCACACGCATACTGCCAACAAAGAAGCACTTAGTTATCACTTAGACAACAGAACATGAGACAGGCATAACCTCCAGTGATATGGTACCTAAAGCTGGATCCTAACAAACAGTTTAAACACTGCAGCCTTGGAGAGGCGACTCTTGATTCAGGCTACAAAGGAGAAGGATTATGAACAAAACTGAGCCTTCAGAAAATTTGCTAGACTACTCTAAATCTCTACTAGTCTCACTAGACTGCTATGCTACTTCTCTACTTTTTCTCTCTTGTTAAATTGAAAACACAATGATCCTGGGAACTACATGTTAAAATCTTCATTCAGCTAAAAAAACCCCAAATTACATGTCAAAAGCTTCTGCAAGCCAGGGGCAAGGGGAAGTGCTTTGTCCCCAGGGGGAAGGCGGCCCCTCCGGGGCACCAGCGCTGCGCTGCAGGGAGCTGCCACCCCAGCAGGCTGGAGTCCTGGGGCAGCCAGAGCGTTTGGCAAGCCCTGCTGCCTCCATCCCTGCCGCATCTCCCTGCTGCTCCTCCTGTGATGCAGCCCCAGTCGTCACCTGCATCCGAGGTATTGCAAGTGGGATACTTCAGGATCTCCACACTTTCCAGGCTACTTCAGGGATTTAAACAATGATTTCTAACATCAGTGAATCCAATTATAAAAATAGTTCTCTGATACAGAGAGCTACTATACCTTACTCTAGAGCCTTGCAGGGCTGCCACTTAATGCAGGATATTAAGAGGAATCCAGAAGTATTAACCACAATTTAGTTAGACCAGGACTTAATCAAACAAAAAGCCTAAATTCCCTAGTCCTTTCCATAGACTTCTAGCACTTTCCTACTGCACAGCATTAGCAGTACTACTACAAAGATTACAATTACTTTATAAACACTACTTAGGGAAGGACCTTGGTTGGAGCCATGGTTTCACCTTGTGGGAGTTTGTATCCTGATGAACAAGCAATACTCTGCTCTGAGAACAGCAACAGCTCCTCTCCGCCTTCTGTACCACAAACTGTGTGCACCCTGGACGTAGTTTCCTCCCTGCTTTGCACAGGGCATTGTCCCTGTGCATGGCTATAGCACTGAGCTCAGAGACTCAGTCTAGACTTCCTACAGCTTGTACTTTGGATTTCAAACCATGATGTATTTATTCAGGGTAAATAATTCAAGGTTTGATTCAGTTTATATATATTAAGCATGTTTTCTGTTACACTCAAAATCTCACTTCCGCTCAACAGGAAAATGTCAGAAGATTTTCAAGAATCAAATAACAAAGCTGCACACATGTCAGAAAGGAATTTGAAACAAAAATGAGGGTCTTTCTAATGTAAGTAACATCAAACATGACTTAGTAAAGCTCCAATATTAGAAAATAACTAAAAACAGGAAAAAGGAAACATGCAAACAATAACTGTTTCAAGCACTTTGTTTGCCTGTCAAGTGTAAGCTATTTCTGAAGAATTTTGTTGTTTCTTTTGAAAATCAACTTCCCATGTCTTTGGAACATTAGTCTTTGAATCCTTACAGAAGGGCTGTGCGCTCTAAGAGTTGTACAGAATAACTTAATAATTAGAAGTTTGTCAAAAGAACTCAGCTGTTCTGTACTAACAACATTTATACCTTGGTTAACACTACCGAAGAAGAGAAAACGAGTAAAACGTTAATCAGTGAATTTAAGTTTTGCCAAAGCTGGGAGGCCAAAAGCTGGCCAGTTTGCCTTCAAAGACCTCTTTTTACACCTTTTTGGGTCAAAATAGTTGTTCTCATGCCTTTCTCAATCCCAGTGATGTTTTAAGAAATCACATTTATTTAAGGGTTAAAACCATTCTGTGAAAGCCTTTTGGAACCACAATTCCTTATGCCCTTGGCTTACATACAGTCCAAAAACTCTCCTTGTTGAGACTGCCTCACACATTGTTCTATCCCCCTTAGTGACACCCTTCACAGCTTGGGATCAGTCAGTCAATTAAAACTGGAAACAACCTTCACAGTTTAATGAGAATAAGCATCATAATAATAATTTTGAGCATTGCAGCATTTTGAGTGGGTTCTCTCAGAGAAATCCTATAAGGCTACTTCTATTTTTTCAGAGATTTCACTTTATTTTAGTTTGGTTGAAAATGACCTCAAAGCATTGCATTATAAAAACACAGATTTTTGTTGACTAGATTTCATGTGAGACATTTATGGGGAAAAGAAAACAAATTCAAAACCTAAGAATTCAAAGATAATACGTTCTACTTCATGCACTCTTATCCTAAGGAGAGGATAATGAGATAAGGGAGAGTGCATAATGTCCCAATTCTGCCTTGGTTTCTGAGCACAGTATTTGATTGTGGTCAATTTTTACAGTGAAACCCATAGCAAAACAACTTAAAGGCAAAGAAATTTAAAAATGCTCTCCTTGGAGACACTTTATATTTAAAATCTGGGTAGTTGACAAGTTTTGTTCTATTTTTTCCCAACACAAAGACTTCAATTGCTATTTATTTCAAATATGAAGTACATTGGAAGAAGTTGAATTCCCTGATTATTGAACTACCTCACTTCTATGTTTTATAGAGAAAGCTCTCTGCTGATGCCACATACAACTTCTGGATCTTATCTTTGAAGTTTACAGAATATAGACTGTTATTCAGAAAACCACTTAAGAATCTGTTTTATCTCTAACATAAGATGAATGTTTTTCAGAACAGAGAGGGTTACTTACAGTCCTCATTTTCAGCGTGTATAACATAAGCATTTGGTGTTACCATATAAACCCACATCTATTACCATATTCCCCCACTCACCACTGAGTCTATAAATTAAGATGCCTGATAATTCCATATTTATCCCACCCACCACCTTTCAGGTAAATTAGAAATCTGCTTATTTCTCTGAACAAAACGAACCTTGTAAACTGCTACTAAAGAACTGAAAAATCTTTCACTCAACTGCATAACAGGTTTTGTGGTGTTCTGGGGTGATTTTCAGTATTTTCCTTGCCATCAAAGCTGGGAGCAGTAGCCCAGATGGTGGCTAACATTTACTTGTGTGATCAAACTCTGAATATTGACCATTACACTTCTAAAGCTGCACTATAAAATAATGCTATAATTCCAGTACTGGAAATAATGAGGAAAAAAAAAAAGTTGGGATACAGTAGTGTATTAGTAATGGAGCTCCTTGCACAATATCTATCACAATATACCACAAATCTCATAATTGCCATAATTTATGATAATTAATAAACTCCATTCTAATGGAAATTTCAACAACTTGGTCCAGTGAACTTTTTTCTTTAACATTCATCTAATCAGGCCTAGCCTTCTCAAGAGAGCGTTCTGCAGAGTTCTCTACATTGCCAAATAACAAACTTCTCCAGTTAATAAATTCATCTGCTTGATGAGTTAATGACTACAGAACAGGATAAAAGGTGATATTGTTTTCTATTTTTTATATACTGCTAATTTAATTCATTGTGCTAAAGAAGTGGAAAAAAGCTGCATCCACCCCTATTTCTCACTTTCTACATTTACTCTTGATTTTCAATGTAAAAGTCTTAATATACTTTCTTTTAGATCTGTATGTGGGATTCTTCTCACCCATCTGTGCCAGAGTTAGTGGTCTAGGCTGTCTCCAGAGTCCCATACAGACAGAGATTTATATCTCAGTTACCTTACGATGGGATGGACTTCCTGAGATGCCTGTCTTTTACTGAGATAAAGAAGGAGCTAAGGCAACTTAAGTCATACCAGGCAATTAACTTTTAGGTAGCTAAATTTAGATTAGATTAATTCTACAAGAAACTTTCTTTTAGTTATAAGTCTGTAAGTATATTAAGTTGCAATTCCTACACATCCTTGAGTCAATTCTATGCAAATTTTGCTTTATTTATCAGAGGTTCCAATTATAATTGGAGAGCAGAAGCAGTAACAATTTTTACTGTTTGGATTACTTCACTTTCATCTTACATATTTCTGCATGCATTGGCATTTTAAAAATCAGTATAGGTAGGGGAAAGGCTTTCTTTGCTTACAGATCACATCATGTTCCCTATCTTTTTATTGCTATCGCATTTTAATGTTTAAAACAAAAAGAAAATATATTCTAAGAATGAACTGCCAAACTCATATATACATTTACCAAATACACTTTTGAAAATATGTTAATGTTTTTCAAAAGACAAGGAAAAGAGGTATGACTGAAATAAAGCCCATATATTAATTTAAACAAGATAAGCTGAAAAATATTTACAAAATGATAATGAGTTCTTGTTTTATCTAAAAGAAATAACTGCTTTTCCTATTAAAACCAGGGATTTTTATTTTGAAATGAGGGGGAAAACAGGTCAGCAACATCGTACTGAAAAGCTACTACACAGAAAAAAGCAAATTATGGGTCTTGAATGTTTAGGGCTTTTAATAATTCAGTACCTGTGGAATCCAGGCCATGTAACAAGGGAGAACAGATGACACACTGGGAGAATCATGCAGATTTTCTGAAAGTCGATTTCCATCAAAACTGCAGCCTTCCAGTTGTAAGCCACTGATCTGCCACGGAAATATAAAATATTCAAACATACGTAACAGACTTGAATTGCCAGTAATGTCGATAATTACACTGTGCTTTAATAAATGCTGATCCTTTCTACTATGACCAGATTTCTAAGTAACAGGAAAGTAATTACTGTAATATTCTGTGTCAGAATAGGAAACATGATTTTAAAGCAAGATTTGGACCACACTTCAGCATGAACTTCCTCTGATTTTGGATTCACATTCTTAGAAAAAGTTAAATACCTGCAAATGACATAATTTATGAAACTGCAGCTGCCTGGCATTAGATTAATGGAAATATATAGCAACAGCCAAGTATACAATCACTACAATATCAAGAAGAGGAGAACAATCACTGAAATAAGCAAGAATTCCTGCTTGAAAGTCTGAGCACAACTTTCAAAGGGTGGAATGCACGATTACACAGCTTCTGCAGAGGCAAACAAAATATATTGAAATAATATGAGAGAAAATTTAACATAACTCAAGATTTCTTAGATAAACTAGTGTTTGGAAAAAATAAACAAAAATCCCATATAATTCTATAAGTAACTATGCAATGCTTTGCCTATAATGTTTTAAGTGCTTTCTTTTAATTAGTAAGTACTTTCAGCCTCTGAACTAAGCATTCTCTTATTTTCTTCACTGAAGTCCTGCATAAATTAATGTCAATAATATCTATTCTGGATTTCTTCCAAATAGAATTTTCAAAATCTGTTGACACTTTTATTTTCCAAGTACAGATAATAATAGTTTGCTATTATAAATAATAACAATTGTCAGGTTGGCCTGCTGAAGTGAGAACTTCCATTTTAGCAATAATAAAACTTCACTAAGTAATAACTTTCATGCAGCTTTTCAAAAGGCTAAATCTTAAGCTGGAGCTGAGGTCTAACAGGTGCTACAATCTGAAAATCATCTATCTGTTATACCATCATAATAAAGCTCTGAATTAAATACATCATAGTGGGGTAGGCTTTCATCAAATACCAGGTTCATAAAACAGTGCTGGAACTAGGAACTACAATGCTACTGGAAAATGTATGAGTGAACACATAACCAAAATGGAGAAAAATATCATCTTCTAATATATTCTCTCTTGCAAGAAATTTTAAACAGTGTACTAGATTTTAAAAAGTGGTCAAAGTATGATGTTACAATGAAGATCAGTTTCATAGAAGATGTAATGGAAATAATTTACTTGGGTAATTACAGTATTCTAAAATTATTTATTTGTCAAGAAAGTTGCAACATTAACAGCCTGAGTGTTACTGTCATGCTTGAAAAGCGATGCTTTCTTCTCAAGTGTTGGGGCTTTTTTAATACTCTGCTAACTGTATACTACCTAAGATTATGTTTTGCATGTGTAATAACTACTCTTTTGCTCACAAGACAGGCATGTCATTCTTCAAAAACTTTCTTCTCTAAAGTCATATTTCTGTTCTAACTCTAAGCTGACAACTCTTCCTTACAATGTGCAAGATGCATATATATATATTCCAACATGTAAAAAAAATTACCAAAGATTTCATTTTAAAGAGCTATAGAAAAAAATCTGTGTCTCACTTTGGACAGACAGTGACCAGAGAAGTGGCAACATTCTTTGATGCAGTCATCCATACACACTAGGACTCACAGTAAAGCCTCCCAAACTGTAGAAATACCTGAACCACAACAACCTCAAATAGAAAGCTCAGAATAGTTTGAATTTTTCTCTAACTTTAACTTCCCCAAATTATTACAACAAAGCCTCAGTGAAATTAATTCAGTTTTTCAAACTCTCTATTTGTAGCTGCAAAACCTTTTTTTTCTCCTTCAACCTCTTGTCAAAAGCTTAAGATCTTTTCTTCATTATGAAACTGTGACACTCATCTCCCTTCTCCATGTTTATTTTGAGCTTTCCTTTGAATCTTCCCTAAGATTTTCAGGTTCATTTCTTTTAAGGTATAGTGTTAACATTTGATATTTTGTACCATTTGTTTTCAAACTCAAAATCTCTCCACATAGAGATATTTTGAAAAAAGCTGGCTTTGTTTGGTAAAAGACAAGTTTGGTTGTCAGTAGGCTTTAGTGATAGCTACATACATTCCAGTGCCACTTCTTCAGTCTTGCAAGAACAAAGAATATGCAGAAAAATATCATCAAAGGCACAAAAGGAACAAAGTCTTACTAATGATTATACTGAGGTTTTCCCATAGACTCGTTCCTACTGCTCTGTTATTAACACTGACACTTAAGGCCTCACTTTATTATATCCACAGGTCGTAGATTACACTTTATCTAACTACACATCTGAACAACTGCTTTCAAAGCTTTTATTTATCTCTCTCACATAAGTATTAGAAAGATTCATCTCGTGTGTTCTTCTTTCTGTCCTTTCTGCATTCTGCAGGCAATTTTGTTATGGAGTTTAGTTTGATAAATATGTGAGTTTGGCAAAGCTATTGAGAGAAGACTGGTCTGACGAAGAGGTTTATAAATTTATTGTTAGGGTGTTCAAAGGTCTGGCCATCCTGAACATCTCTAAAAGAAGTTTCTGTAGAAGCGGGTCACCTATTGAAAAATCTCTTTCTACTGCACGTGCATCTTCTTTTGATATTGGCAGTTCCTTTAACTTTATATTTATGTAAAACAAGAACATTTGATCTCCTGGAAAACTTCAATCAATAATAGAAACTCCTTTGAAGATGAAGATAAAAATTTTTACTTTGATTCAGTATTAAAAGACACTGAAAAAAATACACCACCGGTACAATGTACTTTCAGACACTGTTTGGCTGAGTACTCCCATAGCCATGTTCACATTTCTATGATAAATGGTGTAAAGAAATTGCAACTATTATGAAGGACTTGGATTTCGCAGTATCTGTAACTAGCATGCATGGTATTTTTGCTAATCAGCTCAGAGTAATGGCTGGAGTTGACCATAATTTTTAAAATTTTAATTCTTACAAAGTATTTGGCATTTTGCAACTACTCATACCAGTTTAGTTTCAAAAAAACCTATTGTTACACATCACAGATTATGTTTCTTTAAAATACATTTGTAGAAAATGCGCTGATACCATGGTCCAAAGCATGTCTGTTTCCAAAATTTCAAATTCTCTGCAATTAATTTTTCCTTACTATTTAATGTCATAATTTCCCATGAAATGATACAAACTATAGCAGACTTCAGGAAGTTATATTTTCACTTCATTACCTCTACAGGCCTCCATCATTAATTTCTTGATATTTCAGGATGGAGGTATATGGTAAAAAATGACCTGACAGGACAGCTTCTAATAATATTTCTGTCAATTGCTAAGAGAGTGGTTTTGATATTAATGCTGATACTATGTGTTTGAATATGATAGTCTTGCAATGAATTTTTGGTTTTCACTATTTATATTAAGCTCTGCCCAGGCACATAGCACTTACTATCCAAAAAGTCTCTTGCATGCTTCTTTCTTTCATTCTTTTTTACAGTAAATGAAAATAGAATGCCAAAAAGAATGAATACCTGCTCTTGTAAAACAGCACAACTAGTGCACAAAGCAAATAGAAGAGATGTATTTGCATGTCAATATATGATTATATTGCATTAGCTGTCCATTTTCAGTTCCTTTTGTTAAAGCAATCCAAGGTGATATTAAAGAAGGTGTAATTTTATACAGATTGATTCTAAATCAAATATTCATCACATCCTACTAGGAGAGATCTACTCCACATTATATGTCTAAACTATGACCTGAATTAACACTGATAATTTAACATCAGATTTGATAATCCACCTAGATTCAGGTGTTCCTCTGCTTACTTTGTAGTTACATTGACAGTTCTAGCACGTCATATTTCTGACTTACAGATGATCACAGGATATATTACTTGAAATTTTTGGCACACAAAGGTCACGCCAAATGCCTCCAGTCGCTGAAGCATGATGCCATTTTTTAAAAGTGCAAGAAGACTGAAAAAAGCATTTTCCTCATACAGATCATAATGAGATTTCAACCTTCTTTTCCTTATTAGAACAAATTCTAAGATATCAAAAACTTTTTAAATTAAAGGCAAGAAAAAAAATCTCAAAGGACACTTCTTCAAAACAGTCACTAACTGACAGTATGACTAAGAAAATTATGTAAAATATGTGTGAATCTTAGGTTTCAATTTTATGTTCATCTGTATTCCTAATTGTACTAATCCTTCAAATAAGATATTTCATTAGCATAATCAAACATCTATTGATTCAGGGACTTGAGCACAACTCTCCCACATCCCCAAACAGACTTCCCCAACCATGCAAGTACAGAATCAAGTCTCTTCGTGGAAATAGTCACACAAGGAGAAATAGCACCATTAGCAGAAATTGAGACTGATAAACCTCAGAATAGCTATACCATGATCCGGCTCTTGTAGGGGACGTGAGAGATCCAATTTTAAACTGGAGTTCAGCTATTTCACATTGCCTTCTGCCTTTTTTCAAAGATGGTAGGATGGTTTTGAAGAAGTCCAGCCTACTAGGATCTGCAGCTGGTAGACAGCCAACTAGAATGAATGGTCTCAGATGTGAAACTCAGTTTTGTCTCACTGCTATGGACTTAGAAGTCTTGGCTGGATCTGGAACCTCAGAATATGTGACTTGCAGGCTCTGAGGTTTATTGTATCCCAGGTTTATCCCAGGGAACCACATTGTCCTAAAAGTCCCCTGATTTATATAGCTTCATGTTCTAGATTCCCATCTGTTTCTCTTTAAACGAACTAGACTACTGTTACTCTTAATTAAATACCGAGACAGAATGATTTTTTAAATCATATTCTCTAGTTCCAACAGGAAGTAATTCAACAAAGTTCAAAGGACTTTATATAAAGTCTTTTCTGTATAAAGGTGTATAAAGGTCAGAGTGGATGATTACAGTTATCTTTCCTGGCCTTACAATCTATTAATATTTTAGGAATATGAATTCTTACATGTTCTGTATTAATCATTTTAGATAGTGTCAGCAGCCAACACAGAACCCTAATACCTCCCACAGCTTTGTGTCTGCCTGCATTATCAGCCTAGATAATGTGCCCTGCCACTTGCATTCTCTCTCCTAATCTAGCAATCTCTCTGCTCTAGCTGCACATCAGTACACAGTGAACTGGTGAGTGCCCTGCATTATTCACCTGTGTTTCTGTAAGAATGCAGATTTAAGTGCTGTGCTGACCACAGCACTTTGGCCTGTGCAGTATTATCCTGGGACCAACATACCTATTGGAAGATGTAGCATAGAAAACTTATTTTGTGAATTTCCCCCTCCAAAATAAGTATGAAACAGGCGCAAGGAAATTGAGATTCAGCCAAAGTGTCAGTGCCACCTGAAATGTTAATAAGCTAAACTAAACCATTTGAGGATTCATCTCTACTTCGCTAAGCAATGAGTAGTGACTTTATGGCTGCTGTCTGTAGCCGTAAATCTCCACTAAGAAATTGTTGGGTCTTTATCACATCAAAAGCTAGTCATATTATAGCTTACTTCAGTTTGTTTTCTTCCTTAGAAGCATCTTTTCAGTGATTCGACAAATGCTAGCACCTGGCCTTAGACTTACAGATTTCCGTGTATCTCCTCTTGCTACATGCCATGAGTCTTTCTGGACAACTCCTCTTTGGAAAACAGCTAGATATTAACTAACAGAATTGCAGCTTCAATTTTTATCTAAGAGATGGATCAAGAATAAGTTCAAATTTTAAGTTTTAAATAATTACTGTGACTAGGGAGGGGTAAAAAGGTAACTGCTTTCCTTCTCTCATTTCTGTGGAATTTTTGCACTACCATTTTTTGTGGCTGTATACCACCATCCAGCCTTTGTATCTCAGGTACACCAACATATTTATAGGCGAGTTTTCCAGAAAGTTTATGGACAAGTGGCTTTGACTACACTAATGAAATATCCTTGTAAAATCCTAGTAAAAAATCCTACTAGAATACCTTAACTTGGAGTTTGCCTTCCTGTATTCGCCCTTTCCATGATGCTGTAAATTTAAGGCTGTCCACTGAACATCTCATTATTCTGCAAGAGAAACATATATGCAGTAAATCTTAGAGACGTATAACAACAGGAAATAAAATACAAAACCAAAACCAATATATTTTCAATGTGCACCATATCATACTAAGTCTTATGTCAAAGAAAAATATATTTTTAATTTAATCTAAAATAATTTTAAAAAAATCAGCATTTCAACAAGTAACTCACAGCTATTCTACTTCAATGCAAGTAATAAAAGTCAAATGACTAATGATAACAATTGACATAATTTGTTGGATCTGTGTCCTGAAAATGAAATAACCATCTTCATGCATAGGGAACAATGGCACATTAGCACAGAAAGGTAGATTATTTTTCCCTCACCTTGCAGTCTCTTGGCGTAAGGCATTGAGAAATGTGTCTGGATGAAACAACTCTGAAAGGTCAAGGGTGTCTGACAGTAGTTTCTGCTTCTCTGCTTTTTCCACCCAGTTCTAGAAGCGAAAAAAATAAAGAAAACAAATAATCCTGTAGTTATTGATGATTTTTCAATATTTTAAGCTAATGTGGGCTTGTCAATTATTGTAATTAATGAAAAAAGTTTGTGTAAATAGTCTGTGACCTCAAAGATTGAAAATCATTTCCATTACTTCAAACTGGCAAATGGAAAATTAAAACCATTTAAAATTATTAAAAACCCAGTAGTTTATGTGTAATTTGACATCCATTCTAAATAAAACTCTGCTCCATTCTTTGTACAGTACAACTCTGTACAGTTAAACTCTTACCAAGTCTCTAACCTTCTCTTGAAATCCTACTTAATCTTTACTAAGAGGAGTTTATATTTTCCATCACAATGATTGTCATTACTGTCTTTGCTTTACTAAGTTCAGTCAAATAACTGCATTCCTTTCAAGTATGCTTTAAGGTCATTCTTCTGTATAAACTGCACATTAAATTCAAAAACCACTTCATTTTCAATCTGTACTTAGAGTCTTTGTAAGTATTTCCCAATAATTTTTTTGAAAATATCTCTATTATTCTGATGCTGTCATTTTCAGTGTATTAATTTGAGACAGGAATTAACAGAATTTCTAATAAGATTAAAACTGGCCTCTGTTATATTTGGTAATAAAGGAAACTAATAGAGACGGAGAGAATAACTGGCTTCAATTATCCTTACAGAACACATGCCCCAACCTACTTCTTTCACTCTGTCTTACATACAGCTATGAATCCTGTTACTAGGAGCAGCAAGCTTGGGAGTGCCCATCAACACAATGCATTACGTGCCAGCATGAGAAAAGAGACACACATTGCACCTTGCAATCTTGATAAACCATGTCTCTTAAGTAATGAAATCAAACAATCTCAGACTGAAGAATTTTTTGTCTTCCGATGAGTTATTTAGGTACCTGAGTGGTTATGCAATGGTCTACACTAAAAATTCTATTTTTGAAACTTTTGTACTGTACATCTTTGGTACAATTTCTTCACACAGTACAGTCACCATCCTGACTATAGCACTCCAGTAAAAATGTTAAGTGACTGTATAACCTGCTCTGTAAGTAGTTGCAAGCCATTTCTGCACAGAAAGATTGTTTAATACTAAGACAGAAGATAATCAAAGATTCCACATGCTATCACTAGAGAGAAAGACAAACCATGTTCCCTTTTGAATACCAACTACTAGAAGATTATGAAATTACTCTAGTCACAGAAGAAAAAATCTTGGAAGCTACATTCTCATAAAACAGTGCACCTGCCAGGCATCCATATTTGTATGGATATATACTGTATTTTTTGAACTGCCGACAGATGAATAGTTCCATAGAAGCATCTTGGAAGTGACAAAATCATCCAAAATACAAGAAAGTATCACTCAGCGAATTGTATTGTATTTTGTCAGAGTATCAGACACATCTCCATAATGTTTCCACTATGTTCAAACACTTAATCAGTGATCTTTTTATCTGTCACATCACTGATTATGAGCCCTCAACCCAAATGATTATGAAACAGTTAGGAGATTTTTGCTTTCCATTTTCATTAGCTAAATGTACACAGTTAATGACTCTTGTCTGCATGATTCTTTTAATGACTTCGTATAACCATCTCTTTTATCATATAGCAGTAACTCTGTATTCTGGTTAGGAGGGATTTGTAAATTGTTTTGTGTAATAAAAGTAGACACAATTATTTCGAATTCTATTTAATATAATCATTCTATTGCTGTCATCAAATCAACTTTTAATATAACTGCTAAAAAGAAGCACTATCAGGAACATAGATGCTAATATTCCACCCAATAAAAGACCACTATGGGTGAAAATAATTCTGAACTCATATAATTATGTAGCACTAGGAAATACACAATAACAAAAACTTTCATTAGATCACAAAAGCAAAGTTTGTTATTGCTTGTACTGCTCTACATAAAGCTGAAGACATAGTTCACTCACAGATATTTAATAAATAACTTGATTTAAATGCAATAAAAATGGTAATAAAATGTATTTTACAACACAAGTGTAAAAAATATCCTTATTCTCCTTTACATTTTATATGACCACATGGCAGCATGTTAGTGAAGTGCTACAGTCTCAAAAGACAACAACAGTCTATTAAATGGATAATTTGTCACTCGTATCCACTGCCACAGCTGTAATGCTTGGAAGAGACGTCTTGAAGGGAAAGAAGTTTAAGCTAAGCTGTAGAAAGACTGAAGTGATGTTTCCCGAAAAAGAGAAATCCTGTAACAGATTAGCTATAATATCTTCATTTCCCTCTCCTATGCCAACTCCACTAAAAGCATATGTTGACTTTAGTTGTCAAAGTGGTGCAAAGTTGTTTGACTTCTTATTGATCTAGGATGGCCATGCAGCATTTCAGTCTGAAAGGCCTTCTTCCACCGCCAGCTCAGTAGAAAACTTGGTCTTTCCACTTGCCAGCTGCATTACAGTCACAATTACCATCAGCTCCAGGATGGTGTAAAACCTAACTACTTGTCTCTTTGTGGCTCAGGCCAACACCTAAGCTCCTCCAACTGCTCCCTCACTCCTACCTCCCATAATAAGGTCTTTAACAGGTTTGTGGCAATTCAGGATTTGCTTTTCTTCTTCAAAACAGCTAATAGTCAAGATCTAAACTTGCTAAAAGCAGCTTTCAGTGTACGAATTACTGATACATCTTTGGCTAGATATGGCAGCTATAATGTCTGGGAAAAGGCATATGAAAGCTGAAATGGTGTATAACCATTTGAGAATAAATTTGCATTATATCAATAATTTCTATTATACCAGTAATGTGGTCTACAAGTCAAATATACTAACCCCAAAATGATTGATATTACAAAATAAAATAAGAAATCTATAATAAAATCTTCTTTGTAACTGCTTATTTCAATATTTCATTATTTCAGTATTTGCTGAATCTTTCTTAACACAATGAAACCAGAAATTTAGGTTTCAACTGTCCATAATAGATAATTTAGCATGTGATGATTTTAAATACAATATCAAAACTTATTAGCAATACCTAAAATGTGTGCAAAGCAATTCCTAGCAGGATCTTTCAAAACTTCGATTAATACAAGGTTCTGTTTGGTATAATAAAAGGATTTAGGGTTTGTTGGGGTTTTCATTAACAAAAATAAATCTCTAAGTGCGGTCTCAGGTGGTTCAAATAGTACTTTTTAATATATCTTTATATCCAAGAAGCATCTATTTCACGTTCAAAGAGACGCCTTCCTTATCTTCTATAATCCCAAAGCAAACTGAGCACCTCATATTCAACAGTGGAAGGAATAAAGAGGCTGCCAGGCTTTCACATTATCATTTATATAACTTTAGGGTCACAGAACTCCTCTACAATGAATCAAGTATTTTTCCTTCACCTGTTTTAATTCATTCCAAATGTATTCTCTTCTCCTATGTTTTTCTGTTAAGAGTGTGATCCCAGAAGATAACTTTTATTGAAAGAGAAAATCATATAAATCACTACAGAAGTAATTTCATCTCTGTGCCTGGATGGAAAATTGTATTCTGTGTTGTATGAATATGCACAGGCAGAAATCCTGGAGCATAATTCTGTTTTTCCACCAGGTTTAGAGCGATTCAAAGTTACTCGGGAAAAAAAAGATGCAGGACTTAGGATAAGTCTGAAAGCAAACGATGGTGAGTAGCACTGCTATGGGAGTGTTCGGTTAAATGCAGTTTAGATTAAGCAAAGGTCAATCAAGCAATTATGCTAGAGTCCTATTTTCCTCACAGCACAGTAACTGTTGCATAGGTGTGCTCCTGAGCGTTGGCATTCAGTAGTAAATACCTGCAGGAGTAATTGTATTACACTCCAACAAAATGAAATAAAGACATTTTTTCTGGCATTGACCAGAGGGAGTAACATGTAGCTTCTCAGGAGCAACAGGCATACAACAATTTGCTCCCTTGTAATTTCTTTTGTATGTGAAACCCTTGAGCTATTACTCTTGAGCTAGCTATCCTTTATTAAATGAACATGCAAATACTGCAGTATATCAGGTATATGACAAGGTGTTAGCACATACTATCTTTCAAATGGTAAATCACACAGGAATTTAATTTGCAGTTTTATTTTTGCATTTGCGTTTTAAAATCGGTTGTTTGTTTGTTTGTTTTATTTTAGAGCATGCAGACGAAAACTGCTGGCTTGTGTTTTAAATAAAATACTATTATTTCTTTATTTGAGTTTGATATGCCTCAGAAACAGCCTGTTTGTTCAGGAAGTCTGAATAACAATACAATAGCACAGTGGTAGAGCATAAAAATTCTGAGTCCATTAGCATCAACATGCTAGCTAACGGTGAGCCAGAAACAGATGTGCAGTAAGCCGAGGGAAGCATTGGCAAATGCGATCTCATTCCAGCTATGGTATTATTTTTATCAAAACAGGAAATGAACATTCCATGAATTGCTGCTTCGTACAATTAATAAGGATACTAGAATGATGATGCTGCATAAGAACCATAACATCATACTGAGAAGTTCATGATTGGTGTATGCCAGAAATACCTTTCAGGTATTTCCCATATCATCACTAAACACAGAATCCAGTTAGACAATACTTTTGTGCTTCATGCCTTCTAGTATTTTCTTTCTCCACAACTCAAAACATCACTTACTAGGTACCAGACTGCATTTGCAGGTACATAGAGTATAACTGGGTAAGGAAGCTTAAGAGCTGAACTACTCCTCTGTAGAAACAGAAACTACAAAAAATGCAGAGAAAAGGGGAAAAACATTCAAAGAAACTTCAGTGCCTTCTCCTTCTGAAAGAGATTACAGTCCTACTTCCCACCTCCATTGCTAAGAACTTGCAGGGGATGGAAAATGGTGACACAGAATATTCATTTGCAGACGACGGACAAGACCGCCTACCATCATACATGAACAAAGTCAAGACTACACCAGACACAACTCCTATATTGTGATGGTGCCGGAGTGACTAAACAGGGGTGCAGAATACTCAATATATTAGGCACTAGTAACGATGGGATGCACTGCAGCAATCTGTTTTATAGTACCAGCTTGAAGGCTGCATTACAATGAGGGGAGGCAACAGAGAACTGCTTGCTCTGATATGGTTAATTTTCTCTGGTTAACATCTCATGAGATAGATTCTCCATTAAGCATCTCCCTCACACTTCTTCTTCCTAAACAATGACCCCTTGGACTGCAGTCACCGGTCTTCTCTTTTTTTTTTTTTTTTTTTTTTTTTTTTTTTTTAAAATTTTCATTCGGCTCTGAANTATATTTTCTGTTAACACCCTCTCTTGAGGCTGTCAAAATCCAGAGAAATCTCTCAGCCATGTCTGTGTCACAGAATTCCCCTCTGTTAGGAACTACTAAGGCTCAGATATGCATGCAATGTATATCAAACACACTGATTAGATAATCAGAAATTGTTAAACTCTGTGTGGTACATTTCCCAAAATATAACACAATAGAAAGTCAAAGAAGAAAATCTCTTTTGCTACAAGGCAAAAGATACGACAGAATGGAAACAGAATGGCTGATCCAACCCCAGTGTAAACAAAGGACCTGTATGACTGCATGGACCTGTCTGTCACGTGGCATCCTGGGACACACCATGCTGGCTCATGCTAAAGCAACTTACACTCCATTGAACAGAATGGTGCAACACGGGATTACTGCTCAGACTATCAAATGGTTTGTTCAGCAAAGCATAACTTTGTGTAGACAGAGAAATTATTTTTTTTTTTTTTAGTTGCTGTACTGGTACGGATTATTGTTTGTTCCTACATAGTAAAGCTGGGCATTTAGCGTGAAGGTTCTTCTTTTGGTTTTATTTTTATATGCATTTTTGTTTTCCTTTTTTTTTTTTTTGATACAATGGTTTTAGTTCTAATTAGCTTATAACTAAAAGTTAGAATTCATTATTCATTAAAAGAAACATTTGGCAGCAATAATATCTATGTCATTTTGATACCTATTCCATTAAATTTTAAAGTATACTACTATATCATAGAATCATAGAATAATTAAAATTTGGAAGACCTCTGGAGATCTTCTAGTCCAACTTCCCACCCACAGAGAAGGGCCAGCCTACAGCAGGTTGCTCAGGGGCTTGTTCAATTATATCTCAACTGATAAGAGATTCCACAACCTTCTCTGGGCCACCTGTTCCAGTGTCTGACCAACATGATTTTTGACTTCCAAATGCCTAATTATCTTCTTGCAACTTGTGCTTGGTTGGTACCCTGACATTTCTCTTAGCTTATCTTAGTAAACGCCACTATGTATGTCTAAGAATGTATGTAATTTCAGTTTAATAATTTTATCACATGGGATCATGAAATATTAGAAATTACACTGAAAATGGTAATTATAGAGGATCGATAAGACAATACATTGTATGTGAAAGGAAAAGCATATACAACACTGTACAACAATACAAACCTGATGGGAATTTTGAAACTCAAGCTCAGATGTAGAGAACAGATTCCTCATTGGATCATAGCTCTCTTAGTTCAGAGCGACTACATGGAATTAATAATATAAAAGTATCACTGCTTGCAAATGTGCTTTTACACATTCTGCTCCACGTAAGGGCACACATCCTAATTAAGTTAATTATAGCACTCAGTTGAATACACTGGGAAACATACTGTAAAGCAGGAAGGCGTTTACCCTTCCTGCCTTTAAGCGTCACTTAAGTGCCTAAAATGGGGGTCTAACCTTCCTATCACTCTTAAGAACTCCTCTCCTTTGCTTCATTGTTTTGGGGGTTTTTTCCTCAATTATGTACCTTGCCATACACTTAGAGACAAAGGCCATACCAAGAAGAACTCTACTAAGATTAAAAAAAGCCCAAACCAAAACCTCAAATCAGCATGCCTCTGTGTTTACCTCAGTTTTAATATACAGTCATGACAACAGAGTTGCTGAGTGCACTTGCATCCTGCACTGTTTGCTTTACTCCGATGCGGATTCCCAAGAGTAAAACTACTGCAGACACAACAGATAAGCAAGGATTTAGTCAAGAATCACTCTCATGAAGCTTTTCCTTCACAAACTAAATTTGAGATGACAGCTCTGAAACTTTAAATCTTTCTTTTTTTATGTTCACAGGAGTACACTATGAAGCTATGTTATCATTTCAAATTCAGCTATATGGAATCTCCTTCAAAGAGAGAAAGACAGGTTAAAATGGAGCCACATTTCTGCCTTCCCTCAAAGAAATGCCCCGAAGATTGCTAGCTAGGGATGATGCTTGCTTCTGGAATGGCAATGTATTTCTATTAGGAAGTGGGCTTACTTTTTAATATATATCTGCAAATGCTATTTGAGGAACAGTTATATCATGATCCTGGCCAATTAAAATCTCAAATTAAGAGATCAAATATTTTGTAATCTTTTTCATCAAGCCAGTTGCCACCAAAACTTCTACAGTTCAAAACAGAACTATGATCACATCAAGTTACTTTTTGGTTACAAAGCTGTCTCATTACTCTGAGAAATTTATTTCTTTGGATGAGTGTAGGACTGCGAAGTCACAATTAGAAATTAAACAGTAAAATATTTTCAATAGATTGCTTATTATTAGTAGTGTCAATAGAGGGATGATCAGAAGAGCAAGTTACTGCAACAGAGTTGTCTCAAGAAAAGCAAAGCAGATTGATGGAATGTACCTCCAGATCTGTGTATTAACACATGTTGCAGCCTTCTCATTTATTAATGGCTGGGATTTAAAATTACCTAAGTTTTGACAGCATAACATTAGGAGGCTCATTTTCATATGCAAATGATAATATCCTTTTCTACCCCTTGTACTATAATTAACCTCTTTTTGCTTGAGCTTTTGTCAGACAAGACTATCAATTTTACTCTGATTTCTCCTGTACAGACAGCTTTGTGGATGAAAATGGAAAGATACACAGAAAAACAAGTTACTAGAAACTGAGCAATATACACTTTTAATTTTAACCATTTAAATGCATAAAGTTTATTAATATTTTATCATCGTATTTCTTCCTCTATTGTGAAATGTATCCTGTAGCTTAAAGAGAAAAATCAATGAATGCTGATTATTATTAGGTTAAAGTATATCAACTACAGTTTTAGATCTTATATAACACACAGTACAGTTTATTGTAACTTACAGAGTATATAAATATTAACTTGCATCTATAGAAGAAGTACAGAATACTAAATCTAGTTCTTTTAAACTTAAACCAAAGTTAGAAAAAATGATAATTTTCTTTAAAATAAGGTAATTTCTCAGAAAGTGCACAGACACAATGACCTGGTTTTTTCTTCTTATTTTTTTTGTATGCAACACATACAAAAAATCTTTTATGTGTGACCATCTTCTGCAATCAATATTCTACAATCAGAGAGCTGAACAAATGGTTAGTGGTATGATAAAGGGTGCTGCTCAAACTTCTGCTTACAAGGTAGTATTTAATAATTCAAAAAGAATAGCCATTCTCACAAAACATATGCAGCATTCCGAGAGTTTAATCAACAGAAGTTGAATTCCATTGAAACAGATTACTTTTCAAAACATTTAAGTCTGATGTTCATGGAAAAGCCCATAATTTATAGATGGGCACCTTAACAGAGAATCTAAACTTAACTGGGATTAAGCTTCAACAACTCACAATAAAACCTGCCAGTTGAGACATCTTTCATTTTCCAATGCTGCTTTTTAAAAATTGTTTTTCCATGCATAAAGCAAATTGTTTTCCCAAAACTCAAGGTAATCCTTGCTCATTAACAACCAAAGAATATTTCCATTTAAAAAGTTTGCAGATTTAGTGTGAAATCCCACCGTATTCTGCAGGAAAACAATCATTTCACTACAAGAAATAGTGATTTCAGTACCTCCGGAAAGTATAGTCTTGAATTGGTGCACAAAACAGAAAAGAAAATTTAAGGAATCCTTCCACCTCAGGCACCCATGCATGAACACAGGTTTTTGCAAGTCACAAGACTACACAAACTCTGAGCACAAAAAAATGCTTCAGCTTCTGCTTTAGCTTCCTTGGAAACTAAACCTTATTTCAGTGGACAACTCCCATGACCCATGCAAGTCTGATACTTTAATCTTATATTCCATGTGGCCTCCTGTTTGGATGGCTCAATTTTATAAAGCACTACTACTCTATGTTGGTCACTACTTAATCAATACAATCTAACTGAAACAGTGATTAAATAGGGACATCCAAAACAGCTGGATCTATCAGAGCTTCAAATTTGCCTATTATATGAGAGACAAAGAAAACACCTACTTTTTTATAGCAGTACTTGCAAATTTCCAATTTTTCCCAAGCAGTTATAAGCTAGATAAAAAGGCTTCAAAGATGTATCGTGGCTGATAAATTCTGAACAAAATGAAATCATTCTGCAACATGATGAGAGCTGTGGGAGCCAATTAAGGCTCACTTTCTTAGGAAATGATGTTAGGCTGCAGTTGTATGTTTGTTTTCATATTCATGACAGATGAAGAGGAGAAGCCAAGAAAAGCAACAGAAAACTGCTAACTCTTCACAATAAGGTAGAAATTTAAATTAAAGGAATGGGCAGACTTAAAACAATATATTAATGATTTTTTTTGTGCTTTAATATTAGAATACTAAATCTGAAGCCTTCTTCACTGTACAGATACCCAGGTAACAGCTGTTCAAAGAGAGAGAGTGATGAGAAGAACAATGACAAGGTGAGGAATGCAGCCAACCTAATCCATCTGAATCAGCTGCTCCTAAAACCATAAAAGACAAACCATTAAGCTACGGTCCCTGCTGAAAAATCTGCTGATGCAATCTATTAGAAAAAACTCTGAAATGCTATACAAACTCAGTGAGATTACTTAAAGGGGTACCCAAGCGGGTGAATTTAGGGACTGAACATGACAATTCTGGGATTGTACAAGATTTGTTATAGGATATTAAGCAAAAGGACCAAAGGTGGGGAAAGGTGGAGGGGAGATGAACGAGAATAGTAAAACAGACAGAGGGCAGGTCACATGTAGGGAGGCTGCTGGTCAGTACACTTTGGTCAACCTTGCACCTGATTACCAGAGTTTGTTCTACCCTCCTCTTAAGCAGTATTTTTAGGGGTTTTTTTTGCACAAATGTGTCCTTTATGTGGGGGAAGGGAATCCACTAGCAAATGTCTAGCAGTACCAGCCAGCAGGAGGATGAGAAGTCTGGGACTAGCATGCTGCACACTGAGGGACTGGAAGCAAGACAGTGGAGAGACCAAAAATCATCGAGACTTGTGAAGGGCTTTTCCTTGAGCAATGAACCACAGAAACAGGAGCTATTTGAGCCATCTGTGTTTACGGAGCTGCCTGTAAAGCTACTGTCCTGCTCTGTTAGCCAGCGTGCAGTTGGCTGTGTCTGTACCGTGTATGTGTACACACCTATTTTGGGATTTATGCTCAGCCTCTATTTCTCAGAGTTTATGTGCATATCATCTACTGCTGCATTAAGACTGATTTATAGGCTGGTCCTCAGAGTTCTTTAACTCAGTGAAAAATTCAGAGGACTTGAATCCCTTGGCTTTCTAAAAGCAGACTTTCTACCTGTTGTCAGTGAATGAAAATGGAATCTCTTTGCCTAGATGCCTTGGGTGTGAAGGAAGAATCCTGTGTCTCCTACTCCCAGAAGGTTTTCTGGTAGCTTACACGAGTTCAAACCTCATACACCTTGGGTGTCCAATCTAACTTTCTAGAGACCTAATTGTTGAAACAGAGTGATAGTAAGGGTTCCAAAACAGAAATGAAGTCATTCTACCTCTTATAGTAAAAAGAGTAGTAAAATAGTAAAAATCTTATACCAGGGGGTCAAACTGCTATTGAAATTAAATACCACTGCCCTACATTTCACTCAGGATGGGAGGGGACAAAGATAACAGCATCCCAGAGGGATACATACAAATATGAAATATAACATTTTTATATACCATGTTAGGAGTACTCGATAGATAAACACATTTTCAACAAAAAAACTTTCATAATTTATAGAAAATAAAAACTTTCAGTATTCATAAACATTTCCTTGATTAGAACTCCAAAATTAGTGATTTTGATTCTGAGGTCAAACAGCCTTCATTTTCAGTGTATGCTGTAAGCCTTTTGGCAGCTGTGTGACCAAACAGCCATCCAAACAAAGAACTTTTTTTTACAGATTACTTAAAAGCAGCTCAGTTCAAAATAATTAAATAATATATATACAATATATATTATTGTTGAGCTACAATCATTTACCACTAGAGAGGAAAACCACAGTACATATTAAAGATGAGGAAACTGGGAGTATAAGGACCAAGAATTACAACCAATGCAATAACCTGTGATGATTCCTAAGTTTCGTATCTTAATGTTGATAGTAAATAAATCATTGCGGACAGACAAGCTGAAACACAGTATCATAAACTTCAATGTCAGCATTCCTAATTTAAAGTATTCAGAACTATTCATCTTAGAAGAATGTTCAATACACACCATTTTTGTTTTAATTTAAATCAAAAGCTACCATTCAAATATCAGAACCCCCACCTGGGAAGAAATCACATATTTCCATCAGCTCTATCGCCACAACACAGTACACGGCAAAACACGGCTCTACTGCATTTTGCATACACTGATTTGTTCACACATTAAGTCGGCAGATTTCCTTTTTTTATTTTGCTTTTATGGAGTGAATTCAGACCTGAGAAATGCAACACCTGTTGTTTTTCTGTCTGTTGTTGTGTAATGCTCTCAGAACATCTTTATACTTCTATAAATTCTGTTGTAACTATTCTACCATCTGGCCTATATTTTGTGTTCCTCCCCCTTCCCACTAAATGTAACAAAGCAATTGCTTTCACTATTTTATGCACTGGCTGCAAATGTCTTGAGAAGGTAGTCTTTAACTAATAACCTAAGTCGAGACTTACTGCACCCCTAGTAGATGCAACCTTTCAGTACAACTTTGATGTTTCAATGTCTCCTATTTTCCTCTTGAAAAATACTTAAATCAGTCCTGTCTCAAATGGTGAAGGTAGAAGCCAGTATCTTATAGTACATGAAACAGAGGGAGGTATAAGTAACTACCAAAAAACAGTCCAAAATATAGCCTTCATTGAAATATAAATCTGAAGATAACTTTCAGTCCTGAGAAAATCTTTATTGAAGCCTTTATTGAATTTCTGAATACTAAATCTAGAACTAACTAATGATAAATTACATTTATAAAATAAACAATGAAAAGTCACAAAAAAGGCTAATCAAAATCTTGGCGTCATATGCACAAACATGAATTGGAATAATTGAATCACAGAATTGCCTAGATTGGAAAAGAGCTTTAAAGATCATCAAGTCCAATCATTAACCCAACACTGACAAGTCCTCAACTAAACCATATCCCTAAGCACTACGTCTACTGTGAAATACCTCCAGGAATGGGGACTCCACCACTGCCCTGGGCAGCCTGTTCCAATGCCTGATAACCCTTTCAGTCAAGAAATTCTTCCTAATATCCAATCTAAACTTCCCTTGGTGCAACTTGAGGCCATTTCCTCTTGTCCTATCACTCGTTACAGTCATCTATTACTATTAACACTAATTTCATCCTGTTACTCTCTGCCACATTATCTCCACTTTGTATTAGAGGTGCACTCCACACAGAGGCTTGAACCCTAATCTGAGGCTTCCATTTAAAAAAAAAAAAATCATATAAGTAAGAAAAATCACATGCAGTTTTGTCACAATCAAATAAAGGTAGAAGTTGCAAACTGCAAGGTACTTTTGAAGATTATGAACACTGCTGACTCAGCCACAAATGATGCTTGGTCATACATACTCTAGTTGTATGACAAAATACCATCTGAACATGTATTATGACTTGTTGCTATATATATTTACATATTATTGTTTAGAATTTGAGCCTTTTTGTGAAGGAAAGGTTAAAGAAAAAATAAAGCATTAGTGAAATGAAATGGTTTGCATAACAAGAATCTTATTAATACTTTGGAAACATTCATTTGATGGTTTCTTTAGAAGTCATGCCTAAAAATCATGTGCCCCTCTAATCTTCTTTCTGAATCTGACAGCCAACACAGACAGCTCACAGAAATCTCCTGCATATCCCGCTGGACAAGATTGTGATAATCCAGGTCAAAACCTTTAGCTTTCTGTTTATTACCTGGAGGTAATTAAAGATCTGTCCCTCCTAATGGAACTTGCCTCTCTGGAAGGTTCTTTCACTTTCCTCTCTCTGTTTCCAACATAATTAAATCTGTTTCCTTAAACATTAATTAATTTAGATAAATTACTTCTATATTTGTCTGAATAATATCTTAAATATACCTCTTCTGTCAAGCGAAATATATATTTACCTTAACTACAAATTATCTTCTTCACTATAGATTGACATAGCTGTTGTCAGACTCTGCACCTTTTATTACAGCCCCTTGTAAACCTGCAGAACACAGATGTTTTCTTTATTTGTTTCAAAGACTAGTCTTCTATGAAATTCTACATTATCTCTATTAGAATTGCTTCACTTTATCTCTTTATATCTATCTCTCCACCAGACTAAAAAGATGTAAAAAGATTCATCCGAGTAAATAAATGTCTTTTTTCCCGCAGTTCCTCAGAAAGACTATTGACTAAAATCTAAGATGTAAATCTATTGTGAAGTAACTAACAACATTACTGTATTCAGAGTTACTGACTTCACATTTCTCAGTTTGCCATTTTCACATTTCTCATCTATCTTCAAATTTTTATATAACTTTTCACACATTGAAAATTCTTTTGGAGTTGAGTTTGAAAGAATGTAGTGTAATTCACATAATATAATGTGTCACTGAATACCAGCGTACTGAGGTAAAATGACTCTAAAATTACCTGTATAGCAAGTGCTCGAGCTACAAGACTTCTAAGATATTGTAAAGGATCTTCTGGACCTTCCCACTTGCTTTGCCATGTGACGGGACACTGAAATAAAAATATATTTACTGAAAGAATCCATTTCAAAACCATCATCATTACACTTTAAGCTAGCAATTTGAATGAATTCAATAATCTAGGGATCAAAGATATCTAGAAAGAAAAAAGGCAATACAAGTGATATAATGATCAAAGCTACAACCACTAATAGGAAGCTCATATTCCTGCTAATTCTTTATGTGACCCAAAGAGATACAGTGCTGATAGAGAACTTACAAGAACCTCTGCTATTCTGTAAGGAAACATCCGTAGGTTGCACAAACCCTTCAAAAGTTGAGTATTTCTTGGAAAGCCACAATGTCATCTTTCAGCTGCAGCCACAGGTTCCCTGCTCCTTTGCTGCTGCCTCCTCAGCCTTGCACATGCAGTTGTGCAGCTCTGTGGTGAAGTGAATCTGGTACAGTTCCTCCACATGATTATTTTATCATAATCTTAAAGTGTTTGTAGAACACCTGGGAATAAAATCCTGCTAGACCTCCCCCATACAAATTTCTCATTGACTTCAAAAAGAAAGGCTTAAAAGATCCTCTGTTAGATTTCCTCCTTATAAGGATAAAAACAGTAATTGTACCTACTCCACAGGAATCTGCAAAGCACACTGAAATGGACTCTGCAAGGTTCTCCTACTTATGCAAAAGAGAATTAATGTAAATCCTTACCCGTGGAAACAGCACAATACCGAAGATGCTGAGCAGAATAAACAGTTTATGCTGTTTAACATTTACAGCTGCATTTTCAAGGAGGTTCACAATCTAATAATATAAGTGCTGAACAGATTTTCAAAATGTGATCACAGAAGTTCCTAGGAAAAAAGCCTCTTTCGAAGTAAATACTTGATGTATACCTTTTATAGATAAAACCCAGAAAAACATCTGGATCTGGGGATACTAATTAATAATGAATTGAATAAACTAGAATACATACAGGACAATTAATAAAGCCCAGTTAACTGTATGCTTTTTTTGCATAATGATGATTCTTTAAATTTTTGTATTTGAAACCATTATCGTTGCATTTTGGCAGAGTCTTTTGCTAGATAAGCATTTATAGGTATCTCACCAACCTACCATTTAGGAGGCATTCACCTAATGTTGCTAATATATCACTCTGAATTTAAAGCAATAACTTAGCTAATTGTTAGTATGGATGCATATTCAAGATGTACACTAACTTATCAACTTTACAGAAATAAGGCACATTGTTGAAACCATTAGACATCATATGTTTATTGAGTTTTACATTTCTATTGGTAATTTAGCAGCTTCTTCAAGTGTTATAATCTTAAAAGAACAACAAGCTCGGTACTTTTAAAATATAAGTTTTTTAAAATAGTCCTTTGTTACAGAATGTGTGACCACTCTCAACTAAGCAGTATACAGAAAATACATGAAACAAATCACTTAAGATGATAAACATAGTGAGGTTTAGTTGCCGTGAGGTTTAGCTTCCATGCCAAGAGTGGCATTAGCCTCTCTGGAGGGCTGCTGAAAAGACTGCTTTATGGTCACAATCCAACACAGTGATATGTGACAGTGTAAGTGGGTAAGCAGGCAGAGGAAATGCCAGAAACATTTTGTTCAGTATAGATCAGGAAGCACTGAACTGATGTTTGTGAGCGATAAAAACGTATAGAATCTGTAAGTATATTTTTGTGACACTGATCAGCTTCACAGCTTCTGCTGCTTCCAGTTTAAGAGTGCAGCTTAAGCACACAAGCAAGCCATCCTCTCCTGCTCAGTAACAAGAAATATAACTATAAATACTAAAAAAAGGCCATTACATGTATCATTTGCATTCACTATGACTTGTACTTAGCACCAATTTCTACCATGCAGTCAAAATGTGTTTAAAAAGGCAATGAGATTGCCAACACGAAAATGTTAATTTATTCTAATTGTACTGCAATTTTGCTAACAAATTCTGTCTTGTGAATCTGAAAAGACAAAGAATTTAATTATTGTTTTAATCAGAAATTTGATAGATCAATAAATGCATAACCATCTTTTATATAGTACTTCTTCCTCACATGAAGATAAACAAAATGTTAATAGGAATTATCATTCATTGTAAGGGCAATCTCAATACCTATGCATTAGCATCAACACAATTTATCAGTTGTTGCCTTTCAGTGAAAACAGGAGGCGGCACTATGTTTGACTATCTCTGGAATCCAAATACCTGGCTATTAATGACAGAGCATGTAGGTTTGCAGTTACTAGCCGTACCAGTTTATAAACACACCCAGTTCAATGCCAGAAAACATGGACAAAGTACACATACAAATTTTGGTTGCTTTTCTCGTATATGAAGGACATAAGCTGAGATGATAGGCACAGTTTGTCTGGTGCGATATGGAAATAATCCATAATGAGTAAATGCAGAGAGCAAATTGTGATTATAACTGCAGTAAAACTAAGAAAAGCGACAGATTTACATGTTCTACTGGCTAATACACTCGACTTATCTAGCATGACTTGGTATCTGAAATGGAAATAGTATTCCACAACTTCTAATCTTACCAGATTTGTCCTTAAGAGAAAGCTTGATAAAAGTTATAATATACTCAGAAGCTTCTGCAAGTACTCAAAGCAACATTTTTCTGGGTTTTCATTCCATAAAACACATGGTTCTATTTCAGAATCACTACAAATAGAAGAACGCCATTTTAGAGTCTCTATCAATAAAAGAACTTAGAGCAAATGGTGACACGAAAATATGTATCAGAATTTGTTTTGTTTTGTTTTGTTTCAGTGCATATAATGGAAATTCAAGACAAAATGACTTACCTTCTGATTTAGCAGAGCACTTGCTAGTCTTTGTACTTCAGAAGTCAGCAATGAGGTACCTCTGATGACTTTACTTAAAGAAGCAAGTGACTGATGGACACTTTGCACAAGGCGAATGGCATTGAATTGTTCCAGAGAAATGAATGACAAGATTGGAGATTCTTGTTGCTCCACAGGAGGAGACACCTTCTGATGAATCAGGTTAGAATTCTAAAAAAAACACGTGATGTCCAGTTAATAGACTCAAGGAAACTATTATGTTATACAAAATACTATTTATTTAGCTCGTAACACTTCATATGACCATGTTAACTTCGAAGTAACTCTGATATCACCCCTTTTCTGACACTTTTAGTATTGCCCATGAGATGTTCAATAAAGCACTGCTGTTCTGAGACAATTCTGTCTACCCAATTACTTCAGAAGTACTGGAATTTCTGAAGAATCTTCCCTTAGCTGAATCACTGCTTTTAGTATTTGTATTAATATTTCAATATAAAAAGTAGTATTGTACTCAGCATAACAAGATTTATTGGGTACTATAAACCATGCTGCCACATAAGACACTGCAGATGCAGTTTTAGGATGGTATTCCTTACAAAGATGTTTTCAAATGGCAGGAATTAAAATGTATGTTTTCAAATGAAGCTAATATAGATGAAAATGTTGAGACCTTCCATACTAGTTCATAATAAATAAAATTATGTGTAAATCCTGAGTAACTCAGACTCTGAGAGGTACTGCTGCTCTCACATGGGCATTTTTCTTACTTACTTCCATTTTATTCCAGCCAGTGAAAATCTAAAGTTATTCAATAATTTCAAGAGATGTTATAATTTTGCAGATCTTAATTCATACTCATCTTATTACATAAATATATTTTAGAGTGTGTTCTGAAACTGCCAGCCTGACATGTGCCAATACGCTGCACTGAACTCCAGTTCTAGAATTTAAAACTTTACTGGAGAACTCTACCAGGCACAAACGTAAAAAGAAAGTCCTAGTCTTTGGAAAAAAAAAATTGCTATTTCAATTTCTAGTAATCTATTAAAGGTAAAATCAGATTTTACTTTCTCTGAAACATCTCTTCTTAAAATAATAAGAAGTTTGGACTTTTTTTTTTCAGATTAAATAAACTTCTGAATTGTCACATGGCATCTTGCCTTCCAGAACATACAAGATGTCTGCCTCCAGAACCATTCCCAGGCACTGTAAGTTTGTCAAAACTTTCACATATTTTTCATTTTAAGCACATATTGCACTATGAACTACCCAGCAAAAATACAAGAAAAGCTAAGTGAAAAAGTAATACACATACTTTGGTTTATGAGCAACAGAAAAATGAAGGATATAGTTTTCCATCCCACATTATTAAAAAGGTATATAATACAGTTACTTACTCTTCAAAGTGTAAGAAACATAGAGCATTAAAAAATGTTAAGGTTTGTATTCTGTCTTTCCATGCATCCTGAAATCACAGTACCAGTTTCACTTCAGTTTTTCTGAGACCACGGTTTGTTAAGTATATATAAAATGTCATGTAAAACTGGCACGAACTGGTTGATAATTTCTTACTGGAGTATTTAGTAGCACAAAAAAGGAAGAACAAAGACATTGCAACCTGCAGACTTTGCTCAGTCTTTCACATATACTGTCTTAATTCACGAAAAACTTACTGAAGGCCTCCAAGATCCTCAATACTCTACATAAGTCTCCTACAAATTGCATACTCATTTCATCACTCTTTCTAATGCTTTCTCCTGAGAATTTTTTAAAACAATCCATCTGTCATTTTTATAGGAAAATTAACCATGAATACTGATATCAGCTTATACATTTAGTGTTCTATTACATTCCCTTAAAATCCATTATGTATATAATTCACATTAGCTTTAAAAATATCCTCATGACCTGCTCGGGAATTAAGATGAAAAACTGCTGAAGTACTGAGTACTTTTCCTAATCGTAAGAAACTGAAGACAGGTTCTAATCTTCAACATTAAATACTATATTATGGTACCAGTATTAAATTGGGTGTAATTTTGAGACTTTGATAATTTTTCCTCTTTCACTGTGGTACTTGTTACTATCTCAGTACAATATATAAGACTTTATATAGTCTCACCTAAGCTGCTCCAGAGCTTTTCTTCGTTATCTTCCTAAACTCAAGCTTTTTCAAACTCCGATATATTCTGAAAATTGTCCCCTCAGAAATGTAACAAATACAATGAAAATAAACTCATATGTATACCTCCACTAGTTCTGCATTTGATTAAAAATTCAGTTGTGTTGGTAGTGATGCAGTTTAGGAACCTCCATTGGCTTTCTGATGTACCTATTCTCCCTTCTCCTTCAAGTTTTTCTGCCTGTTCTTTTAAGTATCAGTCTCTCACTGTTTATTACACAAATTTTTCATTGTTGGAAATACAGGAAAGAATGACCTTCTATTTCTGCTTCCCTGATTTTACTTGATGGGAACATTGTTCTTTTGTTAAAGGAGAGGTTCCTAATTTTTTAGATAAAAGAGCAACAGCCCATTAATTTTCAAAACTAGTTTTGCAATTGTTTTACAGCATAAAAAACGGGTAATCAGAGACCATGCTAGAAAAGCTAAGGCCCTGACAGAATCAAATCTGGCCAGGGATATTAAAAATAACAGAAAAGGATTTTATAGATACGTAAGAGAAAAAAGGAAAATTAGAGAGAATGTGGGGCCTCTCCGGAAGGATACAGGTGACCTGGTGACCGAGGATGTGGAGAAGGCTGTGGTATTCAACAGTTTTTTTGCCTCAGTCTTCACTGACAACCACTCAAACCACACCACCCAAATCATAGAGGGTGTTGGCTGGGTCTGGGAGAGTGATGAGCCACCCAGGATAGGAGCAGATCAGGTCCAGGAACACCTGGAGAACCTGAAGGTCATCAAGTCCATGGGACCTGATGAGATACATCCACGGGTCCTGAAGGAACTGGCGGCTGAAGTTGCTAGGCCACTAGCCATCATATTTGAGAGGTCCTGGCAGTCTGGTGAGGTTCCTGCAGATTGGAAAAGGGGGAACATAACCCCCATCTTTAAAAAAGGAGCCAGAGAAACCTGGGAAACTACAGACCAGTCAGCCTTACCTCTGTGCCAGGTAAAATCATGGAACAGATTCTCCTGGCAGCTGTACTGAGGCACATAAAAAATAATCAAGTGGTTGGCGACAGCCAACATGGCTTCACCAGAGGCAAGTCGTGCCTGACTGATCTAGTGGCCTTCTACGACAAAGCTACAGCGCTGGTTGACATGGGAGTAGCAGCCGATGTAATTTTCCTGGACTTGTGCAAGGCGTTTGACACTGTCCCACATGAAAGGTGGACCCTTTCTTTTTCAACCAGGCAACGACCAATCCTGAGAAAGTGTCCCATAGTCACGAAAATCAAAACCCTGTTGCTGACACCATCTGTGAAACCAGTTGTAGGATCTGTCCACTCCTCCTCATGCCCGTCACCTTCGCTGTCAGAATCAAGAAGAAAAACCACCTGCACCCCATGCCCTTAACCATCACCCCTACACCCATGTAGTCCTGCTTCATATGCTCCATGTTACCCCTGGCAGCATGACTGGGGCCTGTGTGGATCAAGGGATAACAGTCTGTGCGCCAGACAAGCCTTGGCATTCTTTCCGATGCCCCAGATCTGTGCCCTTGACGAGTAGCAAACCTCCTTAGACAACAGGTCAGAAAATGGAATCGTCCTTCTCCCCACCACAGGGAGTTGCCCACTGCTATCCTTTATCACTTCCTCATGGTGCTTCTGTGCTGGCTTGGGAACTTCACCGGACAGAGCTCCCAGCTTCTTGTCAGCTATGAGGGCACTAAATCAGTTCTCCAAGTGCAAATCCTGAGATGAAGCAGAAGCCTTCCAACTGGTGCCAAAAGTGACAAGCTTGTGCAATCTTGTAAGTCTTCACTTCCTATGCCAACAGACACACTCCCTGCCTGCACCACCTTCAGGGAAATGGAGGCTTGGCTCTTCAAGCTGCAGTGTCTCAGCAAAGATCCAGCTAATCTATTTCTGATGCTGCAAAGTCTGCTGACCTCCTTGCACAGGTCCTTAATTTGATGAGGCAGATCCTCAACATGCTCACATCTCCTGCAGGTTAGAACACCACCTCCTGCTGCCCCAGTCTTGGGAAGTGGCATCAGGCACTCCCTGCAGCTCAAGATCTGCAGAGCTGCAACCTCCTTCTGGAGCTCTGTCTGCATCAAAGTTCTCATTCTACATTGAGATTTCTCCAATAGAAGTTGGGACTGTGCCCTGTGGCCTGTCACTACCATGGCTGAGAAGGTGTATCCTCTACTGAGCAAAGTTTTTGGTCTTCTGTAAGCTCTTCTGCACAACTGCTGTGCAACTGCAGCACGCATTTGCTGCCTCTGTTAGCTGCACTCAATACTATTGATTGAGAGATTACAATTTACACTCAAAGAAAAGATACAAATATTATTTTACACCCTTTAATGTGGTATAATTCTTCCATGGGCACACCAATAAGAAGTTAAATAATTCATTTGCAGATTTGTGAAATGTTGGCCAATATTAGGAAAAATTTTTCGTATATCACTGATTTCTGAAATTCACTAACTACATAAATTGATGAAAAATGGCTATGTACAAATCAACAAATCCAAAAGTCAGAAAGAAATTAGCTGCTCCCTTCTCTGAACCAGACAAGCTACAGGGTCACCCACAGGACGAAGCTGAAGAACGGCAGCATAGCCGCTGGCAAAGGGTTAGCCACAGATTACCCAGACGTTACAAATCTTTCAGGCTGATGCTAGTCTTTAGTGAACAGATTGATTTTTTAGCTAAACCAGAGGTTTCCTGCATCCATAGATGTACTGCACGCAGTTCTTTTAGCTGACTTAGAAAGGCATTCCTTTAATATATGGGGGTCGGACTCCCACAAGATTTAATTAATATTAGCGCTTTTTTAACTCAAACAACACAGTAAGCATAGCAAACAATATATAATATTCTTGTACCCAATGGCCCTGTTAAAAAAAAAAAAATTGCTCTTGCTAGGAACAAGCCACACTAACTATGTCTTAAAGGCCCCAGTACTGGCCTTCTAGGCTTGTTATCAGCTTATTAAAAGAAAGCTTGCTGTTTGAAGCAGAATTCAGTACCAGGTGTCTCCTGTTATGATTCCTACTGGCCGCCAAGGAAGGGCAACATTAAGAACTGGATAGTCTGCTTTTGCTTTAAGACAAGATGCAATTAAGTAGGAAGGAAAAACAGCCAAGTGACACCATAAGGTACCTGCTATAGCCTGAAAAATAACCCCACCTAAACATCACCCAGCCTGTGGTTCAGGAAGAGAGGTAACGGGCTGAAAACTTGTGTGAAAGGAGTTGTTGAATTTGAGGGCAACCAGAAGAGAGCAAGATGAGACCTCTGTCAGGTCCAGCTTCCCTTGTCAAAGAGCTCCCAGGCTGATTACCTCCACCTGGGTGACTAAGACCATCAAGGACCATAGCCACCAGCACTGACTATGTGGCTTCAGCTCCACGGTACTGCATACTCACTGCTAATTTGTGACACAAGGTTGAGAGTATAAGTGCTTTGAATTTGCACTTTTTAATGATTAATAAGATAAATAACCAGCCATTAGCAATGTGTGCTGTTAATGAGTATTAATGTAGTGTAGTTTTGTTTTACTGTTTAAAACCGGACTCATTTATCAGTCTCCCAAGCACCACAATAAAAATCTCTAATTTTCTGATTGTATATGTATGCATATATGCAACGGTTTGATCTGAGCTCATGCGAAGAAGGTTTGCAGGCCTAAAAGTGTATTTAACTTGAGTCAGTAAGATATAATGGAAGGTGCCACATTGAAATATACTGCTTTTCCTTACAGGAACAGAGGCCTGGTTAACAGCAGTCCAGGTTAAGAGGCCACAGATTTCAACATGAAGTTGTTTAGTATCAAAGAATATTTTGATATAAAATAAGATGCATCATACACTTAGTATGGCTTAAAGGAGAATTTAATGAGAGATTGCAAAATGTAATGGCAAATTCTGATGTGCACTTCATGTCACTTCTTTTATGTGGTTATTTGAGTAAGGGTAAGGTTTTTCTCATTCCAACATTGTGTACAAGGCAGCTTTTTAGGCCACAGTGTCTGTGATCTATTACTTAAGAGTTGAGGAGAAAAATATTGGCCAAATATCCAAGTAGGCAACAAGGATGAGGTGAGAGGGATCCTGCCCATTTATGCATAGTATCTGAATTGCAAAGAGAATTTGCACACATTACAGCTAAAGGGACACCCACAATAATAATTCAATAGTTGGACATCAAACTTCACAATATATGTAAAAAAACCCCACCAGACTGAACTAACCTAGAACACCAAAGAAACAAAAAACCAAGTCATGTTGAATATTGCAAGTGCTGTAGCAAGGACTTTAATAAACCTCCATTTAAAGCTAGCACCACATTTCAATATTATACAGGAAAAAACTTAATTTAATATTTAAAACCATTAAGCATTGCCTTATGAATATTAGAGGAATGAAGCGACTAAACTAAAATCGAAAATATAGTAGTGTTGTTCTTGGACACACACACAAGATGTTACTCTTATGTCTTGTGAGTGTGGTCTCACCTCCATATGGAGGAAAAACTGACAGCCGGTTATCCCACACACAGACGTCACAGCTAATTACACACATGTAACATTGCATTTAATTTACTTTTCCACTTCTTATGTTTCAATATTCAAGATAATTACTTAGACCTCACTTTTAATGTAGTTACCAGAAAAAAAGATGTTTTCTTTTCAAATTAGCTACTTTCCTACCTGATTAAGTTTCTTCCACAGGTTGAGAACAGGAGAAAGTTCAGCAGACCATATTTCTCTGTCAAATTTGCAGCCAGCACTTACTGACCTGCTCAGGATCCGAAGTTGTGAAATGACCTGAGTGATGAGAATATAAACACAATCTTGGAGAAGGATAAACAAACTTCTTTTAGTACAACAATGCGATACAATAGCCAATACTCTTCAATGTATCTATGGACTAGATTTTTCTGCATACTTAATTATTAATCAAGATCTGTTCAAAAGACAAACAATACCCATACCCAAATGTAGAACATACTTGAGCCACATTCATATTAAGCCCCAAACAAACTAACAAACAAACAGAAAAAATCCATATTTTTCTTATCATAGTAATTGTCTGTGTTCAACTATAATTTATAAACTAATGAGGTGTATAATTAATTAAAAATCATCTTTTCCACAAAATCTACAGACAAAACTCAAGTGCTGCCTTTAACTAGGCTCCATCTGCAATTAAAAAAAGAGAAACAAAAAACCAGAATATATTACTAAATACATATAGTACCTATCAGGCATCAAAACTCCAAGGCAATTATAACCAATTAATTCTGATCTCCCATGGATCTCTCACTTATTATTATTACTCAAATTATTTAAATATATATTTATTAGTTTAAAGCAAGCAAGCTATTAAAAGAATAACAGAATAACTTTCAGAAAGAAGAGGAGCTTCCCATTCATTAGGTCTAACTGCCTTTTATTGTTAGCAAAGCTGATAACTCCACACATAAACTGATCAAATATATGCATGCATGTATAAAGAAAGAACACTAAAATAAAAATTCAGTCAGTCCCTTAAACCGCATATAAAACCCCTGGTAGTTTTAGGTATTCCAGTTAAATTTCAGCTATTTTTCACAGAGCAATTTTTGCAAGAAATGTTAGAAAAAAAAATATTAATTCTCTCCTCTTTTGCTTAACTTCAAAGACAGTTTATTTCTTTTCGTTTCTTTTTTTTTTCACACTTCGTTTGTGACTTTGTTGTCACATGGATCTCTATCCCCTACCTCCACTGATATGGCAGACCAAAGGACCTTGCTAGCACATTGTCCCTCAAACTGGCCTGCCACCCTCAGGCTTCTCTTTAGCAAACCTGGTTTTATCCCTTTCCTGCTTCAAATCTAGTTTAAAGCTCTTTTGATGAGCCTGACAACTCTTGTGCAAAAATCCCTTTCCCCTGCCTTAAGGCAGGTGTACCCTGTATGTTGCCAGCAGGCCTGGTGTTGTACAAATCGATCCATGATCGAAATACTCCAAGTCCTGCTGGTGACACCAAGCATGGAGCCAGGTATTAATCTGACAGGTCGTCCTGTTTCTTCCCTTATTATTCCCTGCAACTGGAGAACACCACTTGTGCTCCTGACCCCTTGACCAGTCATCCCAAGGCCCTGAAGTCTCTCTTGATTGCGCTTGGATTTCTTGTTACTAGTTCATTGCTGCTTACCTGAAAAGTCAATAATGGATAATAATCTGAGAGCCGTACCAGGGTTGGAGGTTTTCTCACGAGATCTTTAACCTTGGCCCCAGGGAGGCTGCAGATTTATCACAGAATCACAGAATGTTTACGATTGGAAGGGACCTTAAGATCATCTAGTTCCACCTCCCTCTAGACCAGGTTGCTCAAGGCCCCATCCAGCCTGGCCTTGAACACATCCAGTGATGGAGCTTCCACAACTTCCCTGGGCAACCTGTTCCAGTGACTCACCACCCTCTGAGTGAAGAACTTCTTCCTGACATCTAATGTAAATCTACCTTCTTCCAGCTTGAACCCACTACTCCTCGCTCTATTACTACAAGCCCTTGTAAAAGTCCCTGCCCAGCTTTTTTGTAGGGCCCCTTCAGATACTGGAATGTCGCAATAAGTTTCCCCCAGAGCCTTCTCTTCTCCAGGATGAACAAGCCCAACTGGCTCAGTCTGGCCTTGTAGGAAAGGTGCGCCCTCTGATCATCTTTGTGACTCTCCTCTGGACACACTCCAACAGGTCCATGTCCTTCTTGTGTTGAGGGCTCCAGAGCTGGATGCAGCACTCCAGGTCTCATGAGAGAAGAGTAGAGGGGAAGAATCACCCCCCCTAACCTACTGGCTATGCTACTTTTGATGCAGTCCAAGATATGGTTGGCTTTCTGGACTGAACTCACACATTGTTGGCCCATTTTGAGCTTTTCATCAACCAGCACCCTCAAGTCTTTCTCCTCGGGACTGCTCTCAATCCACTCATTGCTCAGCCTGTATTTATGCTTGGGACTGCCCTGATCTAGGTGCAGGACCTTGCACTTGGCCTTGTTGAACTTCATGAGGTTGGCATGAGTCCACCTCTCAAGCCTGTCAGGGTCCCTCTGGACGGCATTCCTTCCCTCCAGCATGTCAACTGCACCACACAGCTTGGTGTCATCTACAAAGTTGCTGAGGGTGCACTCAATTTCACCGTCCATGTCACTGACAAAGATGTTAAACAGCACTGGTCTCAGTACTGATCCCTGAGGAACACCACTCATCACTGGTCTCCATTTGGACATTAAGCCATTGACCGCAACTCTCTGTGTGCAGCCATCCAGCCAATTCCTTATCCAGCAAGTGTTCCATCTGAACTTCCCTAAGAAGTGGGTCTGGTCTGCATCTTGAGCCTCCTGTTCCCTTCAGAAGAGATTCACCTATGACAATGACCTGTCTTTTTTACTTCTTAGAAATAGTCTGGATGCAGGGCATAGGCTGATTTAACCTCAGAAACACTTCCAAGCTAGATGAACTCATTATCATTAGGTTGCACTTGCAGGCCTTTGTACCTGTTGTGCAAGGGCACCTGGGAACCTGGGGTTGTTGCTGAGGGGATGCACATGCTGTGCTGGGCAAGAATTTGTTGCCACTGCTCCCTATCCCTCAAGTCACTGAGTTCAGCCATGCAGAGAGAGGATAGGGAATCCTCTGTATCGTGCATATTTGTAGTGACAGAACAAGGGGTAATGGTTTTATGCTAGAAAAGGGTAGATTTAGGTTGGACATTAGGAAAAAGTTCTTTAATTTGAGAGCGGTGGATAACTGGAACAGGTTGCCCAGAGAGGTGGTGGAGGCCCCAACCCTGGAGACATTCAAGGTCAGGCTCGATGGGGCTCTGAGCAACCTGACCTAGTTAGAGATGTCCCTGCTTATTGTAGAGAAGTTGGACTCGATGACCTTTAGAGGTCCCTTCCAATCCAATACAGTCTATGATTCTATGCCTCCTGCTTGCCTGTCAGGCCTGTTCCAGGGAAGGCAGGGTGCAACCCCAAATAGTCTATAGCTCTCTCATACTCCCTGATGCTCCTCAACCTACTCACCTCCTCCCAGAACTCTGTCACTAAGTGGTGGAGCTGCTCTACTTGGGTGCACCTCCCACAGGTATGCTCACTGCTGTCACCTTGTACCGGTGTAAGAAGAGGGTCCAGCCTGGAGCCTGACACCTGGGTGGCTGCATGTTCCCACCAGAGCTCTGTGTGGGCAGCTGTAGCAGTCATTCTTATAACTTCAACTTTTATAATTCTGTGAGTGCTCCAACTATTGTGTATAGCGGAAAAGACTCTTGCTTAATTTAGCAAAAAATTATTTTCTCTGATTAATGTTTTGATCATAGTATCTTTATCATTTCTGTTATTCTTCCTCCTTTTCACTCTGCACACATGCAAATGTTCTGACAAGCAATACAGATAATAAGCACATATTTGTATTATCCAGATATCATTCTTTTGGCTCTGATAATTTGTTTTTGGAAAGCTGCCTGCCATCACTTGCAAATAAATAAAACATTTATATCAAATATACTTTAACCGGTAATTCAGTATTCAGTACTTCATGTTAACTTGCATATTTATACCATAAAGCTGCAAAAGATTTATATGATTGCTTTGTGAATATGGGGATTGAAAATATTAGGAATTGTGTTCTTTTTTTAAGTGCTTTCATATGTACAAACACTAAGCTTCATATAGCTGAAGTGAATTTGAGAAGTAGTGACTGCAAGATCAAGTAATTAAAGTATTTTCCAACTCTAGTGTATTGGGTTAGCTGTCTTTTTCTAATTATCCAATTATAGAATCTGTCTATATAATTTAAATAGGAAATACAGTATCTATCCATTATTTCAATCTTAATTCTTCAGTGCACCCATATCTGTTTCTGCTTCAAACATCTGTTATCAAAGTAGCTCAAAAATATTGGGATTTGATTATCAAAAGTCAAGCACTTAAAAGTATTTAATCAAAAGAAATCAAGTTTTAACTCTCAGTGTTCTAGAGTACAGTTACATATTATCATCTGTATTTAAGGAGACAAAATAACTCCTGGGTTGAGAGAGCGCAATGTACATCCTCACTTAAATCAAACTTAAAATAGACAAGTACAAATTAACACCACCTACCCTTGGGCACTTACTTAAAACTTACTGAAATTACAAAGATCACTACCTTAGCCTCCCTGCATAATCAATAGGCAGATCTTAAGTGGGTTAATTCGTCATTTGGAAGGCCCTCCTTGTAAGTACATAGGAAAACTAAATTCCTTACATGGGTGCCTCAGATAGATGGGTTTATGTCGTGGAAATTAGAATGAAGATTTTCATTTCCTGGAAACCTAACTTCAACACTCAAGAAGAATTCAGCTCCTCTCAATGCACTATGTATATATATACATATATATTTATATATATACACATGTATGTTACCATCAGGTCAACTTATAATAATCAACTTCAGATACTTTAGGATGAGCTTAATTTTGCCTTTAACACAATAATTCTGTGACCACAAAGAGAGACTTGATGTGGCTAGCACAGATGCAGACATCTAGGTCTGTTGAGTCATACCCTTTGCACTCTCATTAGGAAAGGTACCAAGGAATGTACTTATAACACCAGGGAAACTGAAAATCTAATCATAGCTGTATAATACAGGGTACTCAAAATAGGAGTAGTTTTACAAAACCTAACCTTTGAATGCTCACATTTATTATTGCAACATTTTTTTTTAACTATATTGTACACTAGAAGCTCTCATATGATGTACTAGTCCAGTCCAAATACACATCTAAATATTCCAAATAATGATAAGAGTGAAAAAAATCTACCATAAAGCAGGTAGAAGCAGTACTATCAGTGAAAATTAGAGAATGATGGGATGAAAAATAATCAAAATATAAAAGCAACCACCAATACTGGTCTATTTAAAGAGGAGTGAGAAGATTATTCAGAGCAATAAGTCTTTGTAGAAAGTACCTGTTTTAAATAAGATCAACAAATCTTAAAAGTATTTATATCAAAAATCCAATAGAATAATTTATTTGTGAACAGTGTATCTAATAACTATGAAGAGCGCACAGGAACCGCTACTAAGTATTTTGTCCATTCTTAGTGGAAAATTCATATGCTATATGGTGGTTTTGCATTGGCAGAACAAAAAAATTGCATATATTAATAATATATAAAATATGTATAATATATATTGCATATATCAATAAAGGGGGGGTATCAAACTTAAAATGTTAATATTTATTTACCTAGTTATTAAACTTGCCTAGTTATTAAATTGTGCTGTGTTTCTGTGGATATACTCTGTTATGATATTGACCAACACAGTACAGTTAAAACACCACACATTTAGAGAAATTAAGAGAGATAATGAACAGAACGGAGAGCAATAAAGATAATAATGATCCCCTTTCACTTCATATGGAACTACTAGACAGCCACATCTGACCTGAAAATTAAAATTAAAATTCATGTAAAATTAAAAATGAAGAAATGTCAAGATTTTAACTTTTCCTTCCCTGGAACTTAGATAAAAAAAGATTTCTAGGAACACAAATCTACTTCTACTCTTTACTCATGCACAAGATAAGGAAAAGTCTTGCTTTCAGTAATTCACAGCTACTGCAACAAACTGCCACTTCACAAATACAATACATAATGAACACAGGCTTATATATATATGTCTTGTATTATTTCAGAAGCAATCTATTCCACAAATCATATAACAAAATCAAATTTTACACAAGTATTATAATTTCAAAACCAGGAAAGTAATAAAGTCAAAAATATATTGTGAAATTCTATGTTAATGGTATTAAAAATCTAGGACTGATAATTTCTGAACTAAGTATCATTACTGTTCCAAGAATACAAACCAAAATATTTGCTAGTCATATAACTGCTATTTTTTCAGTAATATGGAACAGATGACAAGATTTTTATTTTTGTACAAAAAGCTATCAAACTCGTCTCAGTAAATCTATAGACAATGTGAAAGCAGAAACTCTGCTGCCATCTACCAGTTCTAAAGGATATAGTATTAGCACAAAAACCACTGCTATGTTTCATTTCTCTGAATGAAACAATATATCCCTGTACACAGCTCCTCAAGGAGATATTTCTGGTTTTATAAGACTTTATAGCTCAAACTAAAATATGAAGTTATAACACAATCACTTTGGTAAATATTGGGAAAGTAGTAACTCAGGGCAATGCAACTATGTCTTCACTGTGTTGAGAGAGGAAACAGGTTTCAGTTTGATGTACCTTCTGACAGAACTACATGCTTCCATACTGTTCCTTGTGGTTTGGCTGCAGTTACCCACATGGCTGTGAAAGTAGTCAATGAAACATCCCTGACTTTCAGTCTCTCTGTGTCCCTTACCTTCTCTGCAAGAACAGGGTCCATGGATGCTATTAGGACAAAGGTACTTTAATGGCATTCTTAACCAAATAATTCACACTGCATGTGGATAAGTAAGACATAGCTCTAAGCTTGTTCTTTCGTTGTTCCCTCAAGACCACCTCAAAGCTGCACTTCCACTCAATAAGGACGTGAAGTAGAACTGGACACAATACAGAGATAGAAGCTGCCTTAATCAAAATACAAAGCCAATGGGGGAAAGACATTGACACCACTTATATCCTCCTTTATACAGAAGAGGGTCATACACCTTTGACACCAAGAATATCCCCTGTAGAGCAGGGGTTCTGTGGAGGAAGTAAGAAAATCAGCAGGATGCTGCAGATGGACAGCACAAGCCCACTATTGACACAGCCAGTATTCTAGTTGCACCTTCTCCTAAAGAATAACTATGGGTTTTATTCTGTAGAGCTCCCCAGGATACATATTACCTGGAGAACATGATTGTAAAATGAAGGCCAGAAGAGGTGGTTGACATTAGCTAATTACACACCCTAACAAAATTTAAGAAAACTGGGAAATTGCAGCCAGCTCTTAGAAAAAAGCAAGCTTCTCATAGGCAGACCACCAATATATTCACATATTCACTGCACCAACTCTATGGGAATTAATAAGGCTACTTGAGGCATGGCATTGATTCACTGCAATGGTAGAGTTGTGTTCTCCATCAGAGCACAGTACTGTCGTTTCCACTCCATTATGTAGCACAGCACGTTTCTCTCACACAGCACCACAAGTATATACAAAATACCCTCCATATTTTAAAAATTCTTGTTACATACTCTGATCTTTCAATTGCAGGGTAATAATAAATACAGTTTGGCATTGCTCATCAATTTCTGCTAGAGCCTATTAGTCATGTATTTGTGATGTGTGATGCATTTAATAAATGTCAGTAATTAAGTGCTCTGCATGGATGATACAAGGGTTATATACATGCTAAATTATTTTAAGAACATAGATTTATGTTCATTCTGACACAAATAGTAACAAGATAACAAGTTCAAGAACAGCTTCAGCTGCATGCTTTTCAAGAATTATACCCATATTACTCTATGTGGCATGATTAGAATTATGGAAGAGCAGTAGATATAAAATTAGGTACCAGTACTCAGATATAAAATTAGGTACCAGTGCTCAGAGTCCTGTTGAGCTACATTTCGAAAGAGAAAATTTAGTCTGTTGACAAACACACAAGAAGTTATAGCTGCCATTATATTACAATTGCACCTTGAAAAACAACCACACATCACAGCCCCACTATTCTATACACAGCAGAAAAAGCCAGATGTATGACTGTAACATCAGGTGGACATACACATCCTACCTTTTCTTTAGCTGTCTTGAGTAATAACAAAAGTGGAGACTTGCTGTGTAATCTCAAGCATGATGGAGCAATCTAAGAGTTCTAGGTGTCCTTGTACACCCTCCCCTACACATGCTGTCTCCGTTACTGTCATTAGCACGGTAAAAAACAGCACTGGAACTGTGCTACGATCATACATCTGAAAACAGTTTTAGGAAGATAGAGAGTAGTTTTAATCGAAGTAAACAAGATCCGCAAGGAATGCTGGGAAGAGGTACGGAATCAGTCAGGGACTTGCTGAAAATAACAGCAGGTCAGCAACTATGTAAAAAAAAGGAGAACCTAAGGATGAAATGCTGTTTTTACTGAAGTCAATGAGATCATTGCAATGATGAGGCAAAACTCACTTCATGTTTCCTGACCCTGGTTCTTACTTTCTTTGCCTTACTAGATTGCTCTACACTGTTTTCCATTGTTAGTTTACTATTAAACTCCACAAGTATTCACCACAAAATAAAAAATAGCTATGATTAAGATAATTAGGTTTCTTAACAAAATTTCTAAGTTTCAAGCACAGAGAGAAGAGCAACAGTTATTATTTTAAATGAGTACCGTATTTAGCAGCTACGCTAAGGTATGATGAGCTATTTCTGTTGACTTCTAATAGATTTCATTATAGAAATTGTTTCTCTTTAAGCAATCACATCTATGTAATAAAAAATGCATTCAGTGTGAGATTTCTGTGCTAGTATAATTTCTGTGAGTATACAGTTAGGCAACATGCTTTTTGCCTGATTTTGTAAACCTGACTTTGTTCAGATATAATTTACTTAAACCACCCTGATGAAATGTATGAATATTATTTCTGTGTTGAGTTTCTGCTAGAACAAACTCTAAAGTTTTCAAATGATTCAGCTGCCATTCATGATGTGTACGAAATGTCACAGTAGGAATACACAAAAATAAGTATGAATGCAGACACGGGTCATTTCCACACACTTATAGGCACTCTCTATAACTACCTGCATCATAGTCCTGTACACATCCAGATTGATATTCACAGCAGTGATCTGCAAGATGAGATTTGTACTGAGTATGAGAAATAATATACACAAGTTGTATGCTGTGTGAAAGAACTGTATCAACATATTTTTCATGGGAATTGTATAATAAAAGCTTGAATAAAATTCATGAGAATTATTCATGCTACCTTATAAATTTTAATTCAAATTAAGAGTTACCTTTCAGTCACAGCAGCCCTTTTAATAACATTATTTGTAACTGTATATGTTTGTATTTCAAAATGTATGTGAAAAAGCTGTATTATTAATAGTGAAATTATTGAAGGAAATTTCTTAAGTGCTGGTTAACAGTCAACATTGCAAATGCAGGCAGGAATTATTATTTACATTTATGTATGTGTTGAGGATAGGCATGAGGTAAACAGAATTAAGATTTTAAAGACACTGGATTATTCAAGGAACTGTTTGCAGACTCCCATGAGAAGTGGGAAAAAGAGAGAAGGAAAACTGGAGACAGCATAGTAGATTGTACATTACTTTAAGCTTATTAGATACGAGAATAAAAGAGTATTTTTGAGTGAGCTTCAGAACAAATCACCTCATTGTGCAGAAATACCAACTTTTCCACAGAATAGGGAGTGTCTCAATGGATTGAAAGACAAAAAAAAGGAACATATAAGAAGTAAAATCAAGGACAGAGAAAGGAAGAAAGAAAGAAGATAAAACTACTGCTCAAGCACTTGAGGATGAAATTAGAAAAGCCAAAGCCCAGCTGGGAACATTAAGGGTGAGACATGTTTCAACACTTATGCAAAAATTTCAAAGAAAACATGGGACATAGTCGCATTCAACAAATGCAAGAGAACACAAGTGATGGTGGTACATAAAAGCCTGAAGTATTCAATGGCCTCTGTGTATGGTTTAGGAAAGAAAGCAGCAGCTAATAATGGGAGAAAAATAGTCTACTTAGAGAACATGGACATACTCATTCATGGAGTTAAATCCAGTTGGAGGCTAGTTGCAGGTGGTGCTCCCCAGGGCTCAGTACTGGTGCCTGTTCTATTTAATATCTTTATCAATGATCTGGAGGAGGGGGTGGAGGGCACCCTCAGTAAGTTTGCAGACACCAAATTAGCCAGGAGTGTTGATCTGCTTGAGAGTAGGGAGGATCTACAGAGGTACCTGGATGGGCTGAATCCATGTGCTGAGGCCAATGGTATAAGGTTCAACAAGGCCAAGTGCCAAGTCCTGCATTTTGGTCACAACAACCGCCAGCAATGCTACAGGCTTGGACAATAGTGGCTGGAAAGCTGCCCAGTGGAAAAGGATCTGGTGGTGTTGGTCGACAGCCAGCTGAATATGAGGCAGCAGTGTGCCCAGGTGGCCAAGAAGGCCAATATCATCCTGGCTTGTATCAGCAATAGTGTGTCCAGCAGGAGTAGGGAATTGATCGACCCCCTATACTTGGCGCTGGTGAGGCTGCACCTTGAATCCTGTATTCAGTTTTTGGCCCCTCAATATAAGACAGACACTGACACATGCTGTGGCACATCCAAAGAAGGGCAGAGAAGCTGGTGAAGGGTCTCAAGCACAAGTCTTATGAGGAGCACCTGAGGGAGCTGCAGTTGTTTAGCCTGGAGAAAAGGAGGCTGAGGGAAGACCTTATCACCCTCTACAACTACTTGAAAGGAGGTTGTAGTGAGGTACAGGTTGGTCAGAAACAGCTTCAACTTCTGCTAGGGGAGGTTTACATTGGATATTATTTCTTCACCAAAAGGGTTTTAAAGCACTGGAACAGGCTGCCCAGGGAAGTGGTGGAGTCACCATCCCTGGAGGCATTTAAGAGATGTGTAGATGTGGAACTCAGGGACATGGTTTAGTGGTAGAGTTGGCAGTGTCAGGTTTACAGCTGGACTTGATGACCTTAAGGGTCTTTCTCCAACCTAAATGATTCTATAATTCTATGATTCTACTCAAATCTGAAATAAAGATGAGAATCACCCATGGCTGCTGGCCAATGTGATGGCAAGGCTGCTCTGTACTGCAAATGAAAAATCATGGCAATCCGAGAAAATCCTTACTGCTGGTAAGGGTTACATTACGCCTATCTGAAGAAATGGATGCAGGATTCATGGAATGACAGACTATTCCACCTAATCTCAGTCCCTAGAGAGATCATGGAACACATCAACATAGAATCCACTTCCAAACACTAGAGGGAAAAAGAAGGCAATCAGAAATGGCTACATGGCTTTACTAAGAACAAATAATGCTTGATGAACCTGACTGCCTTCTGTGATGAAATGACTATGTGAATGAGGGAAGAGCAGAGAATACCGCTAATAAGGCTTTTGACATCATCTTCAATTGCATTCCTGTTTTGGAAGCTTAGGAATTATGGACTTGAAGCATGATTTCAAAGAATGGGCTGTATTGCTGGAGTCAAACAGTAGTGATAAAGGGCTGGACATCTGACTGGCAGCTAGTGAGAAAAGAAGGAAACCAGGGTTTGACACTGTGGCCCATGCCATTCAATTTCTCCATGAATAACTTTGATGATGTAGACAGTGCACTCAGACAAAGCCATAGACAGTGTTGCCAGCAGTTCTCCTTAGAGAAGGGGGTTCGACCACCTGAACTCCAGAGGTCCCTTCTAACCAGCATTCCTATATTATGCGATCTAAGAAAACTTTCTAATGAAAGATAGAAATCCAGTCCTTACATGCCACCTTATGAACATGGTGTGCATAGCTTTCCTTCTGTTTCACATGCATTAATTTTAACATAAGATGGCATTTACATTTTTAACTTGAGGGTTTTTTCAAAAATTTGTCTTAATTTCAAACTACACTCTTAGAAGTACCTTTCAGAGGGCAAGTAACAGGTCAGATTCACAAGCATACTGTCATCCTTTAATGTGAATGATGGCCTTGCCTAAAGATGCACAATTCACTTTGGAAACCATTCACTTGCTTTAGCAGTTGAATAAAATAAAACTGATAACAAACAAATGAAATTTTAAATGTGTTGGTCTTTCACTGCCCTGGAAAATAAAATAAACAAAAAGATCTGTTTAATAATTAATAAAATCCCCTTTTCAATTCTTAGCATTTCTAAGAAAACTATCTTTGTGACAAGCACTATAACCTGCATGCTTTAAGATGCTTGAATTTTCACTTCTTCCTCCTGAACTCTTCAATTTGAAATTGAATACTTATATCTGAAATGAAAGTGTGATAACTATATTTGAATTTTTACAACACTCAATGCAGAAATGTGAGAAACAACTATGTTTCAATTCCTGTCCCAATGAATATCTAATTTTTCAAATAGTCCAGCTTCCAGCAGAAGAGAGATGCCCCCATTTCTGCATAACCAACAACCTGGTAGTTACGGCTTTTTTTATTTTTCATCCCTTGAATGGCTAATAAAATGTTCATTATAAGATTTTTAGAAATGCTATTGACATTATTACAGAGCTTGATCCGAAGTTCAATGGAAAAAAATAGGTACTTCCAAAAGATGATTCACCCCTTTATTTTAGATGCCTAAGAATGGCACAAATTATTCCCTGTAGCTGCTTGTCTTTCTTTAGTAACAGAAAAATGGATAACTAGTTAAGATGAGGTGGCTAACATTTACATGATTTAAGTTAGATGAGATGAACTACACTGGGGCTTCTTCTTTTTAACTTCAATGGCTTATCAATTTTTTATCACAGTACCTAGGCATATAACAGACAGACAAACTCACATGAAGTTATTCCAGTATCGATCAGAGGAATTTGAAGTGTCTTAAATCAATAATAAATCAATAAATCAAGTCTTTTCTAGTATGTTTTATACAAAATATCCTCTAAGAGTTGAACTACAAACCTGACAGAACCTGTCTGTGTATTTCAAAGATACACTTTATACCACAATACCTATTTTTAAAATACCATTGACTTGGGGGGAAATGTATTAAAGAATAACATTTTTAAAAAACATTTGGTATTAACACAGGAGGTGGTTTACGAAGTACTAAAACACTAACTGAAGATAATATTAGTGAAGGAAACGGGATTTCACAGGTTTACATATCTCACTCTACTTCAGGTAGTAATGTGGTATTCTTTGGAGATGGACTGTAACATACAGACAGCCATTAGATTAGGCACCTAACTGTGAGAAAAATAAAGCTTTGCTAGATGGATATCATCTTGAATACAGAAATTATTTTTTATGTTACATTAGTTTATCTGTCATTCTTTAGTGGTAACGAAGATGTCCATACTGGTAAATAAAAAGGGAAGTTCGTGACTTCCAGCAAGAAGGAAAAAGATCCTTCTCCACTTGCAGGTGTGCAATTGCAGAATGAGTAGAAAGAGGTGAGGAGGAAAAAGTTCTACTGGGGAGGCATGTGGGCTATCTGAGCCTGACTCATGCATCAGAACCAGTGCCATCAGAGAGGAACTGGCAGGTGGCCGTGGACATGGGGGCTCAGGTGGTGTTCTCCCTCATTCTGCTAGTGAAAGAAATCGGACAGGAATGCATGAATAAAGCATAATAAATTATTATCAAAAGAGCTGAGATAAATATCTAAGTCTAAAATAAATAGGAGTATCTCAAGGAACCATCCTTCTGCTATTACTTTCAGGTAATAAAAACAATGGAGTTGCTAACAGGGAGATGTGAGAGTGATTCTCATCACTCTGAGACAAGACAGATGAAGACAAGCATGAAGCTGGGTTTGAGAGAAATGTATCTGGGAAAATTGAATTACCTTATATCCTTTACTCTGTCACAGAAAATATTTGTCAGATTTGGATTATATTTGAGACTAGGAAATTTGTCTTGAAACAGGTTCCTAAAGCAAGTAATTTTATTGCAAAATCTGAACCATCAGAACTGCAGAGTATCACTGGCCTGGTTCAAAAGCAAATAAAATTACAAAGGACAAAATGTAGGAGGATGAATACTCCCAGAAACTTCAGCTGAAGTGAACTGGAACCCGTTTAATTGAAATTATAAGTATTCACAGCTCAACATTTTTCATTGGTATATAAAATCTAAAATTAAATAATTTTATAGTGTTTCAATGAAAAATTGGTAAAAAGCTACAGTCTGCGGACTCTTCAACAATCTGAAGCTCAAAGTGTTATTTTACATTTGTGATGCCCTTAAACACTTTGAAGGTGTGGTGGGTGGATATGTGATGTGTGGCCCTGGCTGGATGCCAGGTGTCCACCAAAGCTGCTCTATCCCTCCACTCCTCACTGCTGGACAGGGGACAGAATATATAACAAAAAGCTCATGGGGTGACATAAGGAAAAGGAGATCACTTACCAATCACCATCACAGGCAAAACAGACTTGATTCAGGGATACTAATTTAATTTACTACCAATCAAATTGGAGTAAGATAGTAAGAAATAAATACAAATCTTAAAACACCTTTTCCCCCTCCAACCCTTCTTTCCAGGCTCAATTTCATTCCCAATTTCTCTATCTCCCTCTCCTGAGCAGTGCATGGGGATGAGGAATGAGGGCTGTGGTCAGTTCATTACGTCTTGTCTCTGCTGCTCCTTCCTCCCCACTCTCTACTCCTGCTTCACTCTGGGGTCCCGCTCACATGAGGCAGTCCTTCATGATCTTTAAAAAGTAAGTTTCCATTATGCATGCACAATCAACCCTAAGATGTCCTAAAAATTGAACTAGAAGTCCACAGGCTTGCCTTCTGCTTGCCATTACTGGGATGGTGGACACAGAAGAATCAAGATGCTGTACTAAAATACAGAGTGACTGTAACTATCTTTTATCCTTTCATGGTATGTGTGGAAAAGTGTATTCATTTATCCACAAAAATAATGAAAACAGCCTATTCTTCAACATGACTAAGACTTACCCATCTCATATGATAGCCTCTGTGAAGCATTAGGAATTTTCACATGTAAAAGAATGATGAATTCCTGATGCAAGATATTATAGTATTCCATACAGAAATTAGCAGTAAGCAAACTAAATGCTAGCCTTATCAGTTATTGTTGGTAGTCATATTTGAAGAGTCTTGGATAACTTGGAAAACTAAATGGCTTTTTTCACAAAATGCTTTAGTGTATTACTGGAGAATGTTTACATTAACCTGTCAACCAATCATACACAACTATGAGTTACAGGCTGTAGACATTGGTAGGCATGGCCATACAACAGGTTTTGACGAGATCACACAATGCTAACAGAAGTCTTTAAATGTTATGCTCTCTAAGGAATGCCTGTATCAACTATGTCTGCTGTGCAAAGAAAGGAGGGAGGCAAAACAACGGCTCTGCATTTTCATTTCATCTTCCTAGGGTGGTTACTGGCAACAATTCATATTAGTTGCAGTGATGCTAAATCCTGCACAGAACAAGATAGCTCTTACTGCTTTGCAAAGGTGTAAAAATATATACACAGGCCTATTTGTTTCAGTCTGTAAAATTATATTTTTCCTCGTATGATAAATATTATTTTGACTAAGACAGTTTACGTTTAGCTCTATTAAAAATTATAATAAAGGAAGAAAATGGTTCATACAAATTCATAAAAGAGCAGAAACATGTTCCCAAGAATAAGAGACAAGTATACCGGAGCCAAAAGCCCTCTTTGCAAGAAAGTGACTGGAAAGAGAGCTAAATTACAGACCCTTCTCATATTCTGACTGCTCTAATCATTGGTTATAGGTTAGACAGGAAGATTAAACCACCCGAATATAGGCCAATATGCAGGCAAAAATACAGTGTTTATCAGATCAGAAGAAAGGAGTATGAGTGTATCTAAGTGGTGAGAACTCTTGCTGAGCATGAGGAAACTTAAGTTGCAAGTTGCAGCTGGACAGAAAATCTCCACTTGGTGTAAAATAGACAGGATGAGCTATGCTGACTCCTGCAGCTGCACTGTCAGCTGAGTTCTTTTCTATTTGACCTGCACTGTTCTGCAGAGAGAACATAGCAAGAGATGTGAGATTATGCATGACCATATTCAGTCTAAGGGTGGTTGTGCCACAGGGTTGTAACAGAAGGTATGGCAGAACTCTAGAAATCCAGCCTCCAAAAACTTACCCAGCTCTACCTACATAAAGCAACTAAGGACAAAATCCAGAAAAAAATATGTCATGTTGCTGAAAAGATCACATCTATTTAAGTCAAATATTTTCTGAAAACAAAATGGCTCTTACCAGTATGCATGCAGTATCAACACTCTCTGAATTACGCAACAGAACATAATAAGACATAATTTCTGACAATTAAAGCAGTAATTACCAACACTAAAATAATACAGCTAGTGATATTCAGCTCTTAAATTAGAATTGAAGTTCTCTGCTGGAGAAAAAGAAAAGCTGTAATTAGAATCAATATTTCAAGGTTACTGAAAAAAGTCCACTCTTCTTTTTAGTGCTGTTTTAGGTCTGCTCAAGCATTAGCAATGCAGTAGGTTACAGAAGACATCTCTGCATGACTGCAAAATGCTGCACTGTGCTGCAGTAAATTTCTACTACAGCAGTGTGTTGCTGCAGCAATACAAACTATCATTCTTATACATGAAAAAAAATAATAATGTCATAAAATGATATTAGATTTCTTGTAGTAGAATTACATTAGTTTAACATCATGGTTAATAGAACAGATCATAGTGTTACCTGTTCTAATAATTATTTTAAAAGATTTTTAACTGATAAAAGATTGCTAATTATAGTTTACATAAAAACAACATTTATCTGAATGATAATTTTAAATTTCTGAGCCTAAATATATGACTAGAGCCAACATCGCTGTCAGTTGGTTTAAATAAGTAACTTCAAAGTACATAGATTTCAAAAAAACCTGCTTCCCCAAATCCTGAGCTTAGTCGTGTAGACGATACAATTCTATGCACCTCTGCATAAGGAAGATAATGTTAGTAAAAATACAGACTGAGAAATTATAATGGCTAGTAGATGAAAACCTATATAGAATAGCAGACATAAATTATAAGAGGATACAGAACATCCCCAGCACAGAATCAGTGAAGTAGTGGACATGGTATTAAATTTCACCTTTCTGATGCTAAGAGACTTGGCGATTGAGCTGGTAGCAACTTATTTCTCACTACCTTATTCATTCAGCTTTTCTCTGCTTTAGCTTGGTAATGGGTTTATGAGAAACACTCCTGTTAGAAGGCAATCATTCAATTTCAGATTATGAACCACGGGATCACCTATGGATCTGAGACAGCCTCCAAACTGTCAGAAATGGAATGGCAGTAAGATTCATCATTAGGGAGAAACACAATTTAATACAATGGATAAATCTCTCATATGACAAAGTACCATCTCACAGAATTTTAACTACAAGAGTCTCATATTTTCAAGATTGTAATCCATAGTTTATAAGCAATGCTATGACAGACCAGTTCAGTAGAGTGCGAGTCTGCATGTAAATGTGTTCATTACCTTTTTCCCTTCACACAGGAACTCTGAATCTATTCAGAGTCAATTCAGAAGGTCGGCTAAGGACTTCTTTTGAAATACTGGCATTTCTAACAACTGCAGGTCTTAATGTGTTATGTAAGCATAGATGAAATATATGAAATAATCAGCAGCCTACAGTGTATCTGAGAGAAACAAAAGCATTTAAAGTTGATGTTTATGTAAAAGATTTAAAAACAAAATCAAACAGAGCTACATTGAGTCTTGGTGCATTTTTTGGCTTTGTAATAGAGGAGTTCCTGACCTCAGCATAGTACCCTATGCAGCTTCATCCTACTGCTTTATCTTTATATAGCTTTACAGTTTCATGTGCTAATAATAAAACAAATACAATACAGCTATGGACATTCAACAAATGCAATCCAAAAAATAGAGGCAACTTTATTTTTTTTAACAGATCAGAGGTCTTATACCAATAAGGAATTCCTACATGGGGCTCTTTTTAGAGTGTGAGCAAACAGATACTTTAAAAAAAAAAATTAATTCTAAGTGTTGAAACTACAGGGAATTCCAATTACAGGGGACTTCCAACTGATTTTGCCAAGAAAGGTTGGACCAGATGATCCTTGAGGTCCCTTCTAACCTAGTATTCTATGTTCTATAATTTAATTTCCCTCCCTTCCCTATAACTTGTCCATATATAACACAGCCTGCTAGGCCTGTGCAGAAAATAAAAGAGCCTTGATATACAGAGCAGTTCACTTCATAGCTTTCATATAAAATTCCCAATACAATCAACTTTCATGTTATCTGTTGCAATTAATTTACCACTCAAACAAACTATGCTAATCACTGGCTAAAGATTTTTACCATTAACTGCACTTATACAGTAATTGTGTGCTCTTGTCTAGACTTAAAAGCAATGAATAAAACCCCAAACAACCCAGAATAAAGAAGCTGTGTCTCAAAGTCCTACATACTTGAGCTAAAAGACATTAGAATGCCCAGCAAATCTAATAAGCCTAAGGTGGACTTTCATCTGCCTATGAGCATTACTGTCCTGGTTTGAAGGACAGGTGTCTCCCAGGGAAGGCAGGAACCTCCCTTGGAATAGGAAATGTAAACCCCTTCCCTCCAAATTATTGCAAATTTGAAATCAAGGGGCTCTCAGGCAAGGATATGGGAGTAGGAATAACAGTTCTTTACTAGTATATATATATTAAAGCAAGTGAACAAATACTAAATATAAACATTAACGGCAAAGCAGAGTCAGAAAGAACCCGGTCCCAACCCTCTGGCCTGAGGGACTTTCCCTGCGGTGCAGTGATGGTCACGGTCGGCGGGAGGGAAGAAGCGGCGGGTGGCTCCCGGCGGGCAGGTCAGGTGCGATGATGCCCCCGCGGCTGCAGGAGACGCTGTGGCCGCGAGCTCCGGCAGACACGTGGCAATGGCGGCGAGACGGG